>CM019072.1:122918499-123126545 GCA_009667805.1 Leptobrachium leishanense | reverse complement strand
AAAGAAATGCAAGGGAAAACAAAAAGAGAACACGCAGGGAAAACAAAAAGAACACACAGGGAAAACAAAAAGAGAGCACACGGGGAAAACAAAGAACGCATGGGGAAAACAAAAAGAGAACACACAGGGAAAACAAAAACAATGCACGGGAAAACAAAAAGAGAATACACAGGGAAAACAAAAAGAGAATGCACGTGGAAAACAAAAAGAGAACACACAGGGAAAACAAAAAGAGAATGCACGGGGAAATAAAACGAGAACACACAGGGAAAACTAAAAGAGAATGCACGGGGAAACTAAAAGAGAACACACAGGGAAAACAAAAAGAACACGCAGGGAAAACAAAAAGAACGCACAGGGAAAACAAAAAGAGAACGCACGGGAAAACAAAAAGAGAGCACACGGGGAAAACAAAGAACGCACGAGGAAAACAAAAAGAGAACACACAGGGAAAACAAAAAGAATGCAAGGGAAAACAAAAAGAACACACAGGGAAAACAAAAAGAACACACAGGGAAAACAAAAAGAGAACGCACAGGGAAAACAAAAAGAGAGCACATGGGGAAAACAAAGAACGCACGGGGAAAACAAGAGAATGCATGGGAAAACAGAAAGCGAACGCACGGGAAAACAAAAAGAGAACACACAGGGAAAACAAAAAGAGAACACACGGAAAACAAAAAGAGAATGCACGGGGAAAACAAAAAGAGAGAATGCATGGGGAAAACAAAAAGAGAATGCACGGGAAAACAAAAAGAGAATGCACGGGAAAACAAAAAGAGAATGCACGGGGAAAACAAGAGCGCACAGGGAAAACAAAAAGAGAATGCAGAGGGAAAACAAAAAGAGAATGCACGGGTAAAACAAAGAGAGAATGCACAGGAAAACAAAAAGAGAATGCACGGGAAAACAAAAAGAGAATGCACGGGGAAAACAAAGAGCGCACAGGGAAAACAAAGAGCACACAGGGAAAACAAAAAGAGAATGCAGAGGGAAAACAAAAAGAGAACACAAAGGGAAAAGAAAAAGAACACACAGGGAAAACAAAAAGAGAATGCATGGGGAAAACAAAAAGAGCACACAGGGAAAACAAAAAGAGTGCACGGGGAAAACAAAGAACGCACGGGTAAAACAAGAGAATGCACGGGAAAACAGAAAGAGAACGCACGGGGAAACAAAAAGAGAACACACAGGGAAACAAAAAGAGAACGCACCTGGTAAACAAAAAGAGAATGCACGGGGAAAACAAAGACAACGCACGGATAAACAAAAAGACAACGCATGGAAAAACAAAAAGACAAGGTGCGGGGAAAGAAAAGGAACGCACAGGAAAGGAAAACAGAAAGAGAATGCTTGGGGAAACAGGACATGTAAGAGGTACAGGTCGTGAGGTGTGAGGTGCGGGAGGTGAGGTGGATGAGCTGGCACAGGCGTTCATTACAGACTGCAGAGGCAGAATCTGGGATCTTTTAAGGCTGCAGAGGAAGGTTGCAAACTTACAATAATCAAGGCAGGAGACAATAAGAGCTTGGATAAGCATTTTAGTAGAGTCCTGATTTAAGACCGGGACAGACATGAGCAAATTGTGGAAGTAGCAGGATTTGGTTAGCGACTGAATGTGAGGAGTAAAGGACAGATCAGAGTCTAGGAGGACACCGAGGCACCGGGCCTGAGACGTAGATGTAATGGTGGCACTATTCACCTGAAGGGAAATGGGTGCAGGAATAATGGTTTTAGATTAAGGGAAGACGAGAAGTAAAGTTTTGGAGAGGTTGAGCATTAGGAAACGGGAAGTCATCCAGTTGGAGACAGCCGATAGGCCGGCAGTAACACAGCCCATCACAGGAGGAGAGAGTTTGTGACAGGAAAGATAGAGTTGGGTGTCGTCAGCATAGAGATGATATACCTGGAGAGAGCGGAGTCGATGAGGCCAAGTTGACGCAGCGTGAGGAGCAGGAGAGGGTGGTCAACTGTGTCAAATGCAGCAGAAAGATCCAGAAGAATAAGGAGAAGTGACCTTTGGTTTTAGCAGCAGCTAAATCAATAGTCCCCTTGGTCAGAGCAGTTTCAGTGGATGCTGGGAGCGAAAGCCGGACTGGTGCGGATCGAGTAGAGCGTTAGCAGAGAGCAAACCGGTGAGCTGGTTATAGACCAGACGTTCTAAGATTTTAGAGGCAAAGAGGAGCAGAAATGGGACGTTAGTTCGAGCAGGACGTGGGATCAAGAGATGGCTTCTTCAGAATGGGGTATGAACAGAGCATTGAATGCAGAGGAGAAGACAGCAGAGGAGAGGGTAAAAATATGAGTCAAAGCAGGGACAATGACTGGTAGGACAGACCGAATAAGATGCGAGGGGATGGGGTCAAGAAGACAGGTGGTCGGGCAGGAGGACATGAGAAGTGCAGAGACATCCTCCTCAGAGACCGGAGAAAAGGAAGACACCATATAAGAAGGGGCAGGGAGTGACGCAGTGAAGTAGAGCGGCTAATGGAGGGCAGTGAAGAGATTTCTAGTCTAGGTTTAGTGATCTTATCGGTGAAATAGTCAGCAAAGCTGACAGCAGTGAGGTCTGAGGAAGGTCGGGTGGAAGCGCGGCGCATTAACAGATTGAAAGTATGAAACAGATGTCTGGAATCATGATAAGAGGTGGCGATAAGGGACAGCACAGGAACAGGATTTTAGGGATGTTTTGAGGTTAGTGTTGGGGATCTCATTTTTCATGGATCATTCAAGAATTCTGTTCTCTTGATGTCCGTATCATTAGAGATAACGAACCCTGAGATCTACGATAAAACAAAACATTGTAAGCAGGACACGCGCCCTCTGTGACTGGGCCTCACTCGCTTGTGCTTGCTTTATTTAGGGTGAGAGGGTGGCGGTAAATGCCCAATGTGCATATGGCCTCCAGGAGCCGCCTGCACAATCTGCAGCCCCTGCACATAATAAAATGACGGCGGTGATTGAAAGATGAATCAGGTTGATGAATGTTTCTGCAAAGTGCTTCCCGTTGCCACGCTGCTCCGATTGATTTAGCAGTGAATAAAGGCGAACGAACGGCGTCCAGCTCCGATACAGCCAGAGCCGTAATGAATTGCAGGGAACCCACAGGGGAATGCGCTCTGATTTATACTTCCAGGAAGGTCTCTCTGCTGCCGCCCAGCAAGGAAAGGGTTAATGCGCAGCTCCATTATACCAGAAGACTACGAGTCAGGTCTGACAAAAACCGAAACCTGAAAAACCGGGGACGTGACAACAGAATATTCCGGATATAATAGTTACTATGTGACAACAGAATATTCCGGATATAATAGTTACTATGAGATAACAGAATATTCCGGATATAATAGTTACTATGGGATAACAGAATATTCCGGATATAATAGTTACTATGGGATAACAGAATATTCCGGATATAATAGTTACTATGGGATAACAGAATATTCCGGATATAATAGTTACTATGTGATAACGGAATATTCTGAATATAATAGTTACTATGTGATAACGGAATATTCTGGATATAATAGTTACTATGGGATAACAGAATATTCCGGATATAATAGTTACTATGTGATAACAGAATATTCCGGATATAATAGTTACTATGGGATAACAGAATATTCCGGATATAATAGTTACTATGGGATAACAGAATATTCCGGATATAATAGTTACTATGGGATAACAGAATATTCCGGATATAATAGTTACTATGAGACAACGGAATATTCCGGATATATTAGTTACTATGGGATAACAGAATATTCCGGATATAATAGTTACTATGTGATAACAGAATATTCCGGATATAATAGTTACTATGTGATAACAGAATATTCCGGATATAATAGTTACTATGTGATAACGGAATATTCTGGATATAATAGTTACTATGTGATAACGGAATATTCTGGATATAATAGTTACTATGGGATAACGGAATATTCTGGATATAATAGTTACTATGGGATAACAGAATATTCCGGATATAATAGTTACTATGTGATAACGGAATATTCTGGATATAATAGTTACTATGTGATAACGGAATATTCTGGATATAATAGTTACTATGGGATAACAGAATATTCCGGATATAATAGTTACTAAGTGATAACAGAATATTCCGGATATAATAGTTACTATGGGATAACAGAATATTCCGGATATAATAGTTACTATGGGATAACAGAATATTCCGGATATAATAGTTACTATGAGACAACGGAATATTCCGGATATAATAGTTACTATGTGATAACGGAATATTCTGGATATAATAGTTACTATGTGATAACGGAATATTCTGGATATAATAGTTACTATGTGATAACGGAATATTCTGGATATAATAGTTACTATGGGATAACAGAATATTCCGGATATAATAGTTACTATGTGATAACAGAATATTCCAGATATAATAGTTACTATGGGATAACAGAATATTCCGGATATAATAGTTACTATGTGATAACGGAATATTCTGGATATAATAGTTACTATGTGATAACAGAATATTCCGGATATAATAGTTACTATGGGATAACAGAATATTCCGGATATAATAGTTACTATGGGATAACAGAATATTCCGGATATAATAGTTACTATGGATAACAGAATATTCCGGATATAATAGTTACTATGGAATAACAGAATATTCCGGATATAATAGTTACTATGGATAACAGAATATTCCGGATATAATAGTTACTATGGGATAACAGAATATTCCGGATATAATAGTTACTATGTGATAACAGAATATTCCGGATATAATAGTTACTATGGGATAACAGAATATTCCGGATATAATAGTTACTATGGGATAACAGAATATTCCGGATATAATAGTTACTATGGGATAACAGAATATTCCGGATATAATAGTTACTATGAGATAAAGAATATTCCGGATATAATAGTTACTATGGAATAACAGAATATTCTGGATATAATAGTTACTATGGGATAACAGAATATTCCGGATATAATAGTTACTATGGGATAACAGAATATTCCGGATATAATAGTTACTATGGGATAACAGAATATTCCGGATATAATAGTTACTATGGGATAACAGAATATTCCAGATATAATAGTTACTATGGGATAACAGAATATTCCGGATATAATAGTTACTATGGGATAACAGAATATTCCGGATATAATAGTTACTATGGGATAACAGAATATTCCGGATATAATAGTTACTATGGATAACAGAATATTCCGGATATAATAGTTACTATGGGATAAAGAATATTCCGGATATAATAGTTACTATGGAATAACAGAATATTCCGGATATAATAGTTACTATGGGATAACAGAATATTCCGGATATAATAGTTACTATGGGATAACAGAATATTCCGGATATAATAGTTACTATGGAATAACAGAATATTCCGGATATAATAGTTACTATGAGATAACAGAATATTCCGGATATAATAGTTACTATGGGATAACAGAATATTCCGGATATAATAGTTACTATGGATAACAGAATATTCCGGATATAATAGTTACTATGGGATAACAGAATATTCCGGATATAATAGTTACTATGGGATAACAGAATATTCCGGATATAATAGTTACTATGGGATAAAGAATATTCCGGATATAATAGTTACTATGGGATAACAGAATATTCCGGATATAATAGTTACTATGGATAACAGAATATTCCGGATATAATAGTTACTATGGGATAACAGAATATTCCGGATATAATAGTTACTATGGGATAACAGAATATTCCGGATATAATAGTTACTATTGGATAACAGAATATTCCGGATATAATAGTTACTATGGGATAACAGAATATTCCGGATATAATAGTTACTATGGGATAACAGAATATTCCGGATATAATAGTTACTATGGGATAACAGAATATTCCGGATATAATAGTTACTATGGGATAACAGAATATTCCGGATATAATAGTTACTATGGGATAACAGAATATTCCGATATAATAGTTACTATGGGATAACAGAATATTCCGGATATAATAGTTACTATGGGATAACAGAATATTCCGGATATAATAGTTACTATGGGATAACAGAATATTCCGGATATAATAGTTACTATGGGATAACAGAATATTCTAGATATAATAGTTACTATGTGATAACAGAATATTCCGGATATAATAGTTACTATGATAACAGAATATTCCGGATATAATAGTTACTATGGGATAACAGAATATTCCGGATATAATAGTTACTATGTGATAACAGAATATTCCGGATATAATAGTTACTATGGGATAACAGAATATTCCGGATATAATAGTTACTATGGATAACAGAATATTCCGGATATAATAGTTACTATGGGATAACAGAATATTCCGATATAATAGTTACTATGGGATAACAGAATATTCCGGATATAATAGTTACTATGTGATAACAGAATATTCCGGATATAATAGTTACTATGTGATAACAGAATATTCCGGATATAATAGTTACTATGGATAACAGAATATTCCGGATATAATAGTTACTATGGGATAACAGAATATTCCGGATATAATAGTTACTATGAGATAAGAAGAATATTCCGGATATAATAGTTACTATGGATAACAGAATATTCTCAATATATAGTTACTATGGGATAACAGAATATTCCGGATATAATAGTTACTATGGGAAAACAGAATATTCCGGATATAATAGTTACTATGAGATAACAGAATATTCTGGATATAATAGTTACTATGTGATAACAGAATATTCCAGATATAATAGTTACTATGGGATAACAGAATATTCCGGATATAATAGTTACTATTGTGATAACAGAATATTCCGGATATAATAGTTACTATGGGATAACAGAATATTCCGGATATAATAGTTACTATGGGATAACAGAATATTCCGGATATAATAGTTACTATGAGATAACAGAATATTACGGATATAATAGTTACTATGTGATAACAGAATATTCCGGATATAATAGTTACTATGGGATAACAGAATATTCTGGATATAATAGTTACTATGGGATAACAGAATATTCCGGATATAATAGTTACTATGGGATAACAGAATATTCCGGATATAATAGTTACTATGGGATAACAGAATATTCCAGATATAATAGTTACTATGGGATAACAGAATATTCCGGATATAATAGTTACTATGGGATAACAGAATATTCCGGATATAATAGTTACTATGGGATAACAGAATATTCCGTATATAATAGTTACTATGGGATAACAGAATATTCCGGATATAATAGTTACTATGGGATAACAGAATATTCCGGATATAATAGTTACTATTGGATAACAGAATATTCCGGATATAATAGTTACTATGGGATAACAGAATATTCTGGATATAATAGTTACTATGTGATAACAGAATATTCCGGATATAATAGTTACTATGGATAACAGAATATTCCGGATATAATAGTTACTATGGGATAACAGAATATTCCGGATATAATAGTTACTATGGGATAACAGAATATTCCTGATATAATAGTTACTATGGATAACAGAATATTCCGGATATAATAGTTACTATGGGATAACAGAATATTCCGGATATAATAGTTACTATGTGATAACAGAATATTCTGGATATAATAGTTACTATGTGATAACAGAATATTCTGGATATAATAGTTACTATGGGATAACAGAATATTCTGGATATAATAGTTACTATGGGATAACAGAATATTCTGGATATAATAGTTACTATGGGATAACAGAATATTCTGCATATATAGTTACTATATGATAACAGAATATTCCGGATATAATAGTTACTATGAGATAGAAGAATATTCCGGATATAATAGTTACTATGGGATAACAGAATATTCTGGATATAATAGTTACTATGGGATAACAGAATATTCCAGATATAATAGTTACTATGGGATAACAGAATATTCCGGATATAATAGTTACTATGTGATAACGGAATATTCTGGATATAATAGTTACTATGTGATAACAGAATATTCTGGATATAATAGTTACTATGGGATAACAGAATATTCCGGATATAATAGTTACTATGAGATAGAAGAATATTCCGGATATAATAGTTACTATGGAATAACAGAATATTCTGCATATATAGTTACTATGTGATAACAGAATATTCCGGATATAATAGTTACTATGGGAAAACAGAATATTCCGGATATAATAGTTACTATGGAATAACAAAATATTCCGGATATAATAGTTACTATGAGATAACAGAATATTCCGGATATAATAGTTACTATGGGATAACAGAATATTCCGAATATAATAGTTACTATGGGATAACAGAATATTCTGGATATAATAGTTACTATGGGATAACAGAATATTCCGGATATAATAGTTACTATGGGATAACAGAATATTCCGTATATAATAGATACTATGGGATAACAGAATATTCCGTATATAATAGTTACTATGGGATAACAGAATATTCCGGATATAATAGTTACTATTGGATAACAGAATATTCCGGATATAATAGTTACTATGGGATAACAGAATATTCTGGATATAATAGTTACTATGCGATAACAGAATATTCCGGATATAATAGTTACTATTGGATAACAGAATATTCCGGATATAATAGTTACTATGGGATAACAGAATATTCCGGATATAATAGTTACTATGGGATAACAGAATATTCCGGATATAATAGTTACTATGGGATAACAGAATATTCCGGATATAATAGTTACTATGGGATAACAGAATATTCCGGATATAATAGTTACTATGAGACAACGGAATATTCCGGATATATTAGTTACTATGGGATAACAGAATATTCCGGATATAATAGTTACTATGTGATAACGGAATATTCTAGATATAATAGTTACTATGTGATAACGGAATATTCTGAATATAATAGTTACTATGTGATAACGGATTATTCTGGATATAATAGTTACTATGGGATAACAGAATATTCCGGATATAATAGTTACTAAGTGATAACAGAATATTCCGGATATAATAGTTACTATGGGATAACAGAATATTCCGGATATAATAGTTACTATGGAATAGCGGAATATTCCGGATATAATAGTTACTATGTGATAACAGAATATTCCAGATATAATAGTTACTATGGGATAACAGAATATTCCGGATATAATAGTTACTATGTGATAACGGAATATTCTGGATATAATAGTTACTATGTGATAACAGAATATTCTGGATATAATAGTTACTATGGGATAACAGAATATTCTGGATATAATAGTTACTATGGGATAACAGAATATTCCGGATATAATAGTTACTATGAGATAGAAGAATATTCCGGATATAATAGTTACTATGGAATAACAGAATATTCTCAATATATAGTTACTATGTGATAACAGAATATTCCGGATATAATAGTTACTATGGGAAAACAGAATATTCCGGATATAATAGTTACTATGAGATAACAGAATATTCTGGATATAATAGTTACTATGTGATAACAGAATATTCCAGATATAATAGTTACTATGGGATAACAGAATATTCCGGATATAATAGTTACTTTGTGATAACAGAATATTCCGGATATAATAGTTACTATGGGATAACGGAATATTCCGGATATAATAGTTACTATGGGATAATGGAATATTCCGGTTATAATAGTTAGTATGGGATAACAGAATATTCCGGATATAATAGTTACTTTGTGATAACAGAATATTCCAGATATAATAGTTACTATGGGATAACAGAATATTCTGGATATAATAGTTACTATGGGATAATGGAATATTCCGGATATAATAGTTAGTATGGGATAACAGAATATTCCGGATATAATAGTTACTATGGAATAACAGAATATTCCAGATATAATAGTTACTATGGGATAACAGAATATTCTGGATATAATAGTTACTATGGGATAACAGAATATTCCGGATATAATAGTTACTATGGGATAACAGAATATTCCGTATATAATAGATACTATGGGATAACAGAATATTCCGTATATAATAGTTACTATGGGATAACAGAATATTCCGGATATAATAGTTACTATTGGATAACAGAATATTCCGGATATAATAGTTACTATGGGATAACAGAATATTCTGGATATAATAGTTACTATGTGATAACAGAATATTCCGGATATAATAGTTACTATGGGATAACAGAATATTCCGGATATAATAGTTACTATGGGATAACAGAATATTCCGGATATAATAGTTACTATGGGATAACAGAATATTCCTGATATAATAGTTACTATGGGATAACAGAATATTCCGGATATAATAGTTACCATGGGATAACAGAATATTCCGGATATAATAGTTACTATGTGATAACGGAATATTCTGGATATAATAGTTACTATGTGATAACAGAATATTCTGGATATAATAGTTACTATGGGATAACAGAATATTCTGGATATAATAGTTACTATGGGATAACAGAATATTCTGGATATAATAGTTACTATGGGATAACAGAATATTCTGCATATATAGTTACTATAAGGCTAGGGACAGATGAGCGCATTTTCTGCGGCCACCGTCAAAATGTACGTCGATGCGTGCGCACGCATTTTTTCACGGAATACGCTTAAGTGGTCAGACGATGCGCAATTCTGGACGTATTTCATGACGATGGGGAAAAGAAGTCTAGGGAAATCCGGCTGTTTGAACGTTATGTTGGCCGCACACTAGCAGCGTCTGACATCTCCTAATCACGCACACACGCTGCTATGCGGCCGCAGCGCACTCTGTACGTCAGTACCAGCGGTTTAACGTTCTCGAAAAAATGCGTTCATTTTCCACTTGCGTTGCGCGGCCGGACTTTTGTGCGACCGTACTTCATATATTGGCTGTCATTGCCCGTCATCTGCTGCTAGTGCGGCCGTGATTATGTGCGCCAGAACGAGCGTTCGCACTGCCTCAGTCTGACCCTAGCCTATGATAACAGAATATTCCGGATATAATAGTTACTATGAGATAGAAGAATATTCCGGATATAATAGTTACTATGGGATAACAGAATATTCTGGATATAATAGTTACTATGGGATAACGGAATATTCCAGATATAATAGTTACTATGGGATAACAGAATATTCCGGATATAATAGTTACTATGAGATAGAAGAATATTCCGGATATAATAGTTACTATGGGATAACAGAATATTCCAGATATAATAGTTACTATGGGATAACAGAATATTCTGGATATAATAGTTACTATGGGATAACGGAATATTCCAGATATAATAGTTACTATGGGATAACAGAATATTCCGGATATAATAGTTACTATGAGATAGAAGAATATTCCGGATATAATAGTTACTATGGGATAACAGAATATTCCGGATATAATAGTTACTATGGGATAACAGAATATTCCGCATATAATAGTTACTATGGGAGAACAGAAAATTCCAGATATAATAGTTACTATGGATAACAGAATATTCTGGATATAATAGTTACTATGGGATAACAGAATATTCCGGATATAATAGTTACTATGGATAACAGAATATTCCGGATATAATAGTTACTATGGATAACGGAATATCCGGATATAATAGTTACTTTGTGATAACAGAATATTCCAGATATAATAGTTACTATGGGATAACAGAATATTCCGGATATAATAGTTACTATGGATAATGGAATATTCCGGATATATAGTTACTATGGGATAACAGAATATTCCGGATATAATAGTTACTATGGAATAACGGAATATTCCAGATATAATAGTTACTATGGGATAACAGAATATTCCGGATTTAATAGTTACTATGGGATAACAGAATATTCCGGATATAATAGTTACTATGGGATAACAGAATATTCCGGATATAATAGTTACTATGGATAACAGAATATCCAGATATAATAGTTACTATGGGATAACAGAATATTCTGGATATAATAGTTACTATGGGATAACAGAATATTCCAGATATAATAGTTACTATGGGATAACAGAATATTCTGGATATAATAGTTACTATGGGATAACAGAATATTCCGGATATAATAGTTACTATGGGATAACAGAATATTCCGGATATAATAGTTACTATGGGATAACAGAATATTCCGGATATAATAGTTACCATGGGATAACAGAATATTCCAGATATAATAGTTACTATGGGATAACAGAATATTCTGGATATAATAGTTACTATGGGATAATGGAATATTCTGGATATAATAGTTACTATGGAATAACGGAATATTCCAGATATAATAGTTACTATGGGATAACAGAATATTCTGGATATAATAGTTACTATGGAATAACGGAATATTCCAGATATAATAGTTACTATGTGATAACGGAATATTCTGGATATAATAGTTACTATGGGATAACAGAATATTCTGGATATAATAGTTACTATGGGATAACAGAATATTCCGGATATAATAGTTACTATGAGATAGAAGAATTTTCCGGATATAATAGTTACTATGGAATAACAGAATATTCCGGATATAATAGTTACTATGGGATAACAGAATATTCCGGATATAATAGTTACTATGGGATAACAGAATATTCTGGATATAATAGTTACTATGGATTAACGGAATATTCCAGATATAATAGTTACTATGTGATAACAGAATATTCTGGATATAATAGTTACTATGGGATAACAGAATATTCTGGATATAATAGTTACTATGGAATAACAGAATATTCCGGATATAATAGTTACTATGTGATAACGGAATATTCTGGATATAATAGTTACTATGTGATAACGGAATATTCTGGATATAATAGTTACTATGGGATAACAGAATATTCTGGATATAATAGTTACTATGGGATAACAGAATATTCCGGATATAATAGTTACTATGAGATAGAAGAATATTCCGGATATAAGTTACTATGGAATAACAGAATATTCCGGAATAATAGTTACTATGGGATAACAGAATATTCCGGATATAATAGTTACTATGGAATAACAGAATATTCCGGATATAATAGTTACTATGGGATAACAGAATATTCCGGATATAATAGTTACTATGGGAAAACAGAATATTCCGGATATAATAGTTACTATGGAATAACAGAATATTCCGGATATAATAGTTACTATGGGATAACAGAATATTCCGGATATAATAGTTACTATGGATAACAGAATATTCGGATTAATAGTTACTATGGGATAACAGAATATTCCGGATATAATAGTTACTATGGAATAACGGAATATTCTGGATATAATAGTTACTATGAGATAGAAGAATATTCCGGATATAATAGTTACTATGGAATAACAGAATATTCTGGATATAATAGTTACTATGGAATAACAGAATATTCCGGATATAATAGTTACTTTGTGATAACAGAATATTCCGGATATAATAGTTACTTTGTGATAACAGAATATTCCGGATATAATAGTTACTATGGGATAACGGAATATTCTAGATATAATAGTTACTATGGGATAACAGAATATTCCGGATATAATAGTTACTGTGGGATAACAGAATATTCCAGATATAATAGTTACTTTGTGATTAAGGATGAGCTGTTCGGTTCTATATGTTCGGAGTTCGATTCGAACATCGCCCGTTCGGCTGTTTGTCGAACTCAGAACATTTCCGCATGTTCTCCAACAATGCACCACAATGGACCACAATGCACTTTTCCACTGGCCTGAAGCTTGTAATTGGCTACAGCCTGCACTTGACCATAGTTTAGGTGCAAGACAGGTGCAAGACTATGCCTATCACAGCTCGGAGTCCTGGTTGGGCAAATTTTGCCCAATCATGGGCTCACAGAGCTAAGTTCCGCAGCACACTATCTAAGGCTTCACTCAGCCACAGCTTGTGTTTTTTGAGAGGAGATTGTTGTGTTAGTGTGTGTTCTCACTGCCACCAGCTATTGGAGGGGGGGGTCTCACTTCTACTAAATATCTGGGAATTGTTGTAATCTTTGTGTTCTCACTGCCAGCAACTATTTTGGGGGTCAGTCATTTCTACAAAATATCTGGGAATTGTTCTAATCTTTGTGTTCTCACTACCAGCAGCAATTGTGGGGGTCTCACTTCTAGAAGATATCTAGGAATTGTGGTAATCTGTGTGTTCTCACTGCCACCAACTATTTTGGGGGTCTCAGTTCTACAAAATATCTGGGATTTGTTCTAATCTGTGTGTTCTCACTGCCAGCAGCAATTGTGGGGGTCTCACTTCTAGAAGATATCTGGGAATTGTTCTAATCTGTGTGTTCTCACTGCCACCCATCAGGGGGTCTCACTGATTTATAGGAGGTTTCTGGGAATTGTAATCTGTGTCTTCTCATTGCCAGCTATCAGGGGGTCCCACATACTTCTATCAGATTTCTGTGAATTGTAATCTGTGTCTTGTCACTGCCACCCATCAGGGGGTCTCATTGATTTATATGAGGTTACTGGGAATTGTAATTTGTGTCTTGTCACTGCCACCCATCAGGGGGTCTCACTGATTTATAGGTGGTTCCTGGGAATTGTAATCTGTGTCTTGTCACTGCCACCCATCAGGGGGGCTTACTGATTTATAGGAGGTTCCTGGGAATTGTAATCTGTGTCTTGTCAATGCCACCCAACATGGGGTCTCACTGATTTATAGGAGGTTTCTGGGAATTGTAATCTGTGTCTTCTCACTGCCAGCTATCAGGGGGTTCCACATACTTCTAGCAGATTTCTGCGAATTGTAATCTGTGTCTTGTCACTGCCACCCATCAGGGGGGCTCACTGATTTATAGGAGGTTCCTGGGAATTGTAATTTGTGTCTTGTCACTGCCACCCTTCAGGGGGTCTCACTGATTTATAGGAGGTTCCTGGGAATTGCAATCTGTGTCTTGTCACTGCCACCCATCCGGGGTGGCTCACTGATTTATAGGAGGTTCCTGGGAATTGTAATTTGTGTCTTGTCACTGCCAACCATCAGGATGTCTCACTGAGTTATACCAGAGTTCTGGAAATCTTTAATCTAGATAACACAGTTGAATCAGAGTTCTGCATATCTTCAATCTATATATCACTCACCATGTCAGAAAGACCAAAAAGGACAGGCAGACACTCCCAGACACAGATAAGAGGGCAAGCAGCCTCTGTGTCGGGAGGCTGTGCCTCTGGTCGTCGTGGACATGGTGCATCCTCTGCAGGGGCACGCTTGTCCTTTCTAACTGGTGCTGGCCATGTTAAGCAGCAGCAACATACAGAGGATTTGGTGGATGGGCTAACCAGGCCTTCCTCATCCGAGTCCTCTGCCAGCCAGGCTTGTAGTGCTTTACAGTCCACCTCAACTGCCAAAGCATCTAATGCAGCCTCCATGTCCACAGCTACTCCTGCCGTAGCCTCACTATCACACACGGAGGAGTCAGCTGAATTGTTTGACTACAATGACAGTGACATGCTGCTTGAGGATGCGCAGCAACTACAGTGCCCTGATTCAATCTCTGATGTTGAGGAAGGGAGTATAATCAACCTAGAGGAAAGGGGTGCCAGTGACACACAAATAGCTGGCACTCATGTTCCCCCAGCAGCTGCAGCATATTGTGAGGTTGGCTCCAGTGACGAGGAGATAGGGGGTGATGACGATGATGAGGTCACTGACTCCACCTGGGTGCCAGATCGAACAGAGGAGTCAAGTGAGGAGGAGGAGGAGGAGGCACAACAAACACGAGGCACAACATCCTCTATGAGCACCTGTAGCCAGTCTAAGGCATCAGATGTCAGAGCTGCTCAGGTGCAGAGCGCTGTTGTCTCAAATCACACATCCAGGAACTCTGCTGTCTGTGAGTTCTTTAAGAAATGTGCAGCAAACCGCACCGTTGCTATTTGTAATCTGTCAGATGAGGATCAAGCGTGGGAAAGACATCCCACGCTTGGGTACCACGTGCTTGAGGCGACATATGACCACCTGCCACGCATCCCGTTGGCACAACACTTTGCATAGGTCCTCCTCCTCCTCATCTGTCTTTACCCCCACTATATGTCCTGCCCTGTCTTTGCCTGCTACAACCTCCACTGACAGGGATGATGCTACAGTAATGGGTGTACAAGGTCCTTCCTCACAATGTGACAGCATCCCATCATCTGAAGATTTACGCAGTCAGATTACATTGCCCCAGCTGCTGCAGCGTAAAAAAAAATATAGTCCCAACCATCCCCAAGCACAGTGTCTAAATGCCAGATTAGCAAAATTACACGCATTACAGATGCTACCTTTCCTGCTGGTGGACTCTGCTTCCTTCCGTGAATTTGCTGAATGTGCTGTACCACAGTGGCAGGTTCCAAAATGCCATTTCTTTTCATGGAAGGCCATTCCAGTACTATACCAGCACGTGGAAGACAATGTTATGTAGTCATTGGGAAAGGCAGTCAGGAGCAAGGTGTACATGACTTTAGACACGTGGTCCAGCAAGGACAGGGCCGTTACAATTCCTTCACGGCACACTGGGAAACTCTGATTGCAGCTGGGAGGGATCCAGGACGGGGCTCTGTGCTGGAGATTGTTCATCCACCACTCCTCCAGAAAGCTGCTTGTATGAGGTCTGTCTGCTCCACCACCACCTCTTCCTCTTCCTCCTCCTTCTCTGTCTCTGGCGAAGTGGCAGTTAAACCGACGCGTGACAGGGGCTATGCAATGGCTCAAGCAAAAAGATGCCATACTGTGCTTGAGCTGGTTTGTTTAGTGGACAGGAGCCACACCGGGCCAGAAATTCTGTCAGCTCTGCAGGGGCAGGTGCAGAGATGGTTAACACCACGCCAGCTTGAGCTGGGAATGGTCGTCTGTGATAATGGCAGCAACCTTCTCTCCGCCCTACGGCAGGGTAAGTTGACGCAAGTACCATGCCTAGCACACGTCCTAAATCTGGTGGTACAGCGTTTCTGAACCAGGTACCCAGGGCTGGCCGAGCTTCTCAGCCAGGCCAGAAAAGTCTGCAGCCACTTCAGATGGTCATTCCCAGCAAGTGTTCGCCTGGCAGAAATTCAAAGAGAATTCCACCTTCCCACAAACCATCTGATCTGTGACATGCCCACCAGGAACTCGACATTAGTGATGCTGCAGCATCTGCACAAGCAGCAGAGGGCCATCAATGAGTACATGTGTGAGTATGGCACAAGGACAGGTTCAGGTCAACTTGGTCCCCCCCACAGTGGCTGATGATCAAGGATGCATGCACTGTACTGTCACCATTTGAGGAGGCAACGAGGATGGTGAGCAGGGACAGTGCATGCATCAGTGACACAATTCCTTTAGTGTTCCTGCTGGAGCGCACTCTGCGGGGAATTATAGATGTGGCACTAGAGGCAGAGCAGCAGGAGGAAGAGGAGGCCTTCCCTAGCTCTCAAGGCCCCAGTCTTTACGCAGACAGCATTCCTGCGGGTCCTCAGATCAGAGAGGAGGAGGAGGAGGAATATTTAAGTAGTGGGGCATTGAAGCTGGGGATTCCTCAAAGAAGGGTTTTGTGTGCCCAGAAACCCAAGGACTAGTACGTGGCTGGGAGGAGGAAGTGCACGATGGGGTCATCCTCATTGACCAGGAAGACTCGGAAGCTAATGCCACCTCCAACCTACACTGCATGGCCTCCCTTATCCTGCAAACCCTGGTAAAGGACCCCAGGATTCGTGCTATCAAGGAGAGGGATCATTACTGGTTGGCAAGCCTTCTTGAGCCACGATACAAGGGTAAAGTTGCAGAGCTCATCCTGCCCGCACAGAGGGAGCACAGTAGACATGTGCACAGCACAAAATTTCGTTTTGAACTAATGGATTAGTCCTAAAATGCAATTTATTTAGTTGCTAAAGAAATTCGTTTTCAGTTCTTTAGTATGAAAACTAATTTCATTTATCTGAAAACCAGTGGATACAATTACTATTGTAGTGGCTCCTCAGAGGGCTGAGATCACTGCTCGTTACAGTATCTCTCATTCTCAGCACAATGTGGGCCATATTACATAGTTGGTGCTAACTTAACCAGAGCTGTTGTAAACTTACCAGAGCCATTATAGCCTATGGAGGTTTTCAGTTTACAACAGCTCTGGTTAAGTTAGCACCATCATTGTAATACTGCCATGTGTCAGGCAAAGCTGTTACAGTAACTGTCTGCTGCTCATCACAGTGCTCAGAGTTTCAGTAAAACTAGTAAATAATATTTTTATTTATAATAGGTTATAACAATATTATTTCCTTGTTTTACTGAAACTCTGAGCGCTGTGATGAGCAGCAGTCAGTTACTGTAACAGCTGAGACTGATACATTGTACTGAGAGATAATATAGCAAGCCGGCGATCTCAGCACTCACAGCCACTGGTTTTAAAGGGCTAAAAAAAAAAGGCTCCTCTCTGTATAATGTTTAGAACATCCTTCTGCATTACTTATTACCCCTCTCTGTATAATGTATACAACATCCACCTGCATTAATTAATACCCCTCTCTGTATAATGTATATAACATCTTCCTGAATTAATTAATGTCCCTCTCTGTATAGAACATCCTCCTCAATTTATACCTTTCTCTGTATAATGTATATAACATCCTCCATTAATACCCCTCTCTGTATAATGTATAGAACATCCTCCTGCATTGATTATTGCCCCTCTCTGTATAGAACATCCTCCTGCATTAATTAATGCCCCTCCTCTGTATAGAACATCCTACTGCATTGGCATGTGGAGGGTACAGAACTTTGGATGTTGCGCTCTTCATTGCTGGTCTCCTTCACTCATCAATGTAATATCACAAAAAGGACTGAAACTAAAATGTAGTGCATTTTATTTTAGTTTCTTTCGTTTTTTGTATTGAGCAGTTTCGTATCTCTTGAGTCATCCGAAAACTAAATTATCCCAAAATTCGGACTAAATCGTTTTAGTACTAAAACGAATGCACATGTCTAGAGCACAGGATGAAACAACTTGAGGACACTTTAAAGCGACACTTGTGTAACACCTTTCCAGGCACTGGTAGGTTACCAAGTGATGACACAGGTGCTTCTGAGGCTGCGGATGATCAGAGGAAGAGCGGTGAAGGCCGGGGCCGCTTGACTGATGCCTTTTTACATTTTTTTAGTCCACGACGCCCAGGGACGTCATTTGTAGGCCCCCCATTGCCAGCGTCTTCACCATATGGTGCAGGACTACCTAGGGGCAAGGGCAGACCTGGATACCTTTACAGCAGATGATCCACTGGCTTACTGGGTGTTGAGATTGGATCACTGGCCAGAACTTTGTCAATATGCTATGCAGCTACTAGGTTGCCCTTCATCCAGCGTGCTTTCTGAAAGGACGTTCAGTGCCGCTGGAGGTTTTGTCACAGACAAAAGAGTGCGTCTGTCCACTGACTCTGTAGACCGGCTGACATTTATAAAAATGAATCAGTCCTGGATCAACAGCTATCACTCCCCTGATGCTGACGTAATGGAATAGATCGGGGATCTCTTCTGCATTCACAAAACCTCCATCACTGCACTCTTCCAGAATACCACAGAGGGGTTACCGTGTGACGGCACTGTTGCCGACACTAAAGACCCAATTTTAAATCACCTATTGTTATTTTCATCCAAAGCCTGCATAAGTTTCACCATAATTTAGCCAAAAAATCACTAAACTTGTTCTGCGTGTCCTAAGGCTGGGGTCAGACCAGCGCACTTTTAACATGCGTTCTGGCGCACATAATTACGGCCACACTAGCAGCAGATGACGGGCAATGACAGCCAATATACGATGTACGGCCGCACAAAAGTCTGGCCGTGCAACGCAAGTGGAATTTGAATGCATTTTTCTGAGAACGCTGAACCGCTAGTACTGACGTACTGAGTGCGCTGCTGCGGCATAGCGGCGTGTTTGCGTGATTAGGAGATGTCAGACGCTGCTAATGTCCAGCCTACATAACATCCAGACGCAAAAAGAGTTTTATTGATGATCCGTACAAAATCACGACCGACAATGCTCGTCGTCTGATCGTTTTTGCGCATTCCGTGAAAAAATACGTCAATGCGTTCAGACGCACTTTTTCACGTTCGCGGGGAAAAATGCTTTCGTCTGACCCTAGCCTTAAATGTCTCCTTTTTTCATACAGACTGCCGCCCCAAGCAGTTGTTTATGAATAGATTAAAGGAAAACCATTTACCTGTTACATCCTCAGCCCCCGCTGTGCCCCCTGGGGGGTCCGGGCAAGAAGGGGGACCGCTGGCTGGTCGGATGCCACCACTTTCTGCTGGCAGATCGGCATCTGAGGGGACGGGGTCAGGTGTGGTTACCAGGAGCCACAGGCTTTAAAACAGGGCTCTAGGAATGGCCTCATTGCCCTGTTTTGGAGTTTTTCACGCACCGCTACTTCTAATATCTATTTGACTTTACTGTTGACAAACCTGCTTGTATGAGATCCCTTCTCCTGTTATTTGACCCGGCTTGGCTTAGCCTACTCTCTCTATCGTGTTTATTACGCTATATCACTTGTTTTAGTGATTCAACCCCCTGCTGGTTGCTGGGTTGATCACTCGCTGTTTTGGGTTCTTTCCCTTCACGTTTAGGGCTATCATTTGCAAGCCTCCGGGGTTCTCTTTACCCAGGTTACTACTTATGTTTATGGTTTTCCTAAGACCACGATAACAAACTATTGTTTATTTCTGTTTTATGTTTTCTGCATCTGACTGCCCTGCACCTTGAATACTTCACGGACTGTCATTTCACGTATGCTGTTTCTGAATGTGTCCTAGGTAATCTGTTGGTCTCGAAACCTTCAGAGCTTAGAGACAATTCAGTTAGTCCTTGTGTCTCCTTGTTACAGTCTGTAGTTTATAAACCTTTTTGTATGATTCAAGCAGATACTTCTGTTCTCAAAGATCCTAACTCCGCTACTCTTGGGTACAGTACAGGGCAGCCAACAGAAATGATGGGGCCCCTTACTAAACCTCACAATGGGCCCCCCCCCCGGCACTCCCTCAAACTCTAAGGCTAGGGTCAGACGAGCGTGATTTCTACGGACTGTACGTCCGTGCACACGGACGTACGTCAGTACGGAAGACACAGTAGTGGCCACACAGTCCGTTTTTTTCACTGACGTATATTTTGACGGATGTAGGAGGGAAAATAAATTAAAAAGCAAAACCATTTTGTCCGTGAAAAATGCTGGACGTATAAATGCTGGACGTATAAATGCAGTCCGTCTGACCACGTTCCATCACTCACACACAAAGCTATGCGGACGTTGCGGACGCAGCGCACTTTGTGCGGCCGTTCTAGCGGTTGTACGTTCTTGCCTGCCTTGCGTCCGTTTGCCGCGGCCGTGGTGCGTCCGCAGTTCAGTGCGGACGTACTTTGTGTAACAGGCTCCAATGGACTTTCTTTCATGCTATCACGGACGTACTTTTAGGCGCAATCACGGACGTGAACACTACGCTCGTCTGACCCCAGCCTAACAGCTTTTCTCCCGCTTCAAAAAAAAGGACATAACATAGCACCACAGCAATAAATCTCCCAGTAATGTGCAGTGGGTATGAGCGTATCACAGAATCCACAGCAATAAAACTCACAGTAATGTGCGGTGTGTATGAACGTATCACAGAATCCACAGCAATAAATCTCACAGTAACGGCTGTATATGATGGCCTCTGGGTCTAGGCCTGGTCCCTGGGTTTGGTTTGGGCCTTGGGGTCTGGGCCCTGGGCCTTGGGGTTTGTGCTCTGGGCCTTGGGGTCTGGGCTGGGCCTGGGCCTTGGGGTCTGGGCCCTGGGCCTTGGGGTTTGTGCTCTGGGCCCTGAGTCTGGTCTGGGGTCTGGCCCTGAGTCTGGCCTGGGGTCTGGTCCCTTGGGTCTGGGCTCTGGTCCCTTGGTCTGGGCCTTGGGGTCTGGTCCATGGGGCTGGGCCTTGGGGCCTGGTCCCTGGGGTCTGGGCCCTGGGTCTAGGCTGGGCCTGGTCCCTGGGGTCTAAACCCTGGGCCTGGTCCCTGGGGTCTAAACCCTGGGTCTGGGCCTTGGGGTCTGGGGCCTGGTCCCTGGCTCTGGGCCTCGGGGTCTGGGCTCTGGGTCTGGTCCCTGGGTCTGGTCTGGG
This sequence comes from Leptobrachium leishanense, assembly GCA_009667805.1. NCBI lineage: Eukaryota > Metazoa > Chordata > Amphibia > Anura > Megophryidae > Leptobrachium > Leptobrachium leishanense. Next base: position 123,104,402 of record CM019072.1, on the reverse strand, counting down.
CCCTGGGGTCTGGGCCTTGGGGTCTGGGCCTTGGGGTCTGGGCCATGGGGTCTGGGCCCTGGGTCTGGGCCTTGGGGTCTGGGTCTGGGCCTTGGGGTCTGGACCCTGGGTCTGGGCCTTGGGGTCTGGGGCCTGGTCCCTGGCTCAGGGCCTCGGGGTCTGGGCTCTGGGTCTGGTCCCTGGATCTGGTCTGGGCCCTGGGGTCTGGGCCTTGGGGTCTGGACCTTGGGGTCTGGGCCATGGGGTCTGGGCCCTGGGGTCTGGGCCTTGGGGTCTGGGTCTGGGCCTTGGGGTATGGCCTGGATCCTGGGGTCTGGGCCCAGGGGTCTGGGCCCTGGGGTTTGGGCCCTGGGTCCAGGCCTTGGGGTCTGGACCCTGGGTCTGGGCCTTGGGGTCTGGACCCTGGGTCTGGGCCCTGGGACTGGACCTTGGGGTCTGGTCCCTGGGCCCTGAGTCCGGTCTAAGGTCTGGGCCCTGAGTCTGGCCTGGGGTCTGGTCCCTAGGTCTGGGCTCTGGTCCCTTGGTCTGGGCCTTGGGGTCTGGTCCATGGGGCTGGGCCTTGGGGCCTGGTCCCTGGGGTCTGGGCCCTGGGTCTAGGCTGGGCCTGGTCCCCGGGGTCTAAACCCTGGGTCTGGGCCTTGGGGTCTGGGGCCTGGTCCCTGGCTCTGGGCCTCGGGGTCTGGGCTCTGGGTCTGGTCCCTGGGTCTGGTCTGGGCCCTGGGGTCTGGGCCTTGGGGTCTGGGCCTTGGGGTCTGGGCCATGGGGTCTGGGCCCTGGGGTCTGGGCCTTGGGGTCTGGGTCTGGGCCTTGGGGTCTGGACCCTGGGTCTGAGCCTTGGGGTCTGGCCTGGATCCTGGGGTCTGGGCCCAGGGGTCTGGGCCCTGGGGTTTGGGCCCTGGGTCCAGGCCTTGGGGTCTGGACCCTGGGTCTGGGCCTTGGGGTCTGGGCCTTGGGGTCTGGACCCTGGGTCTGGGCCCTGGGGTCTGGGTCTTGGAGTCTGGGCCCTGGGTCTGGGCCTTGGGTCTGGGCCCTGGGGTCTGGGCCTTGGAGTCTGGGCCCTGGGTCTGGGCCTTGGGGTCTGGCCAAGGCCCAGACCCCAAGGCCAAGAGCCCAGGGCCCAGACCCCAAGGCCCAGACCAGACCCAGGGACCAGACCCAGGGACCAGACCCAGAGCCCAGATCCCGAGGCCCAGAGCCAAGGACCAGGCCCCAGAACCCAAGGCCCAGATGCCAGGGTTTAGACCCCAGGGACAAGGCCCAGCCTAGACCCAGGGCCCAGACCCCAGGGACCAGGCCCCAAGGCCCAGCCCCAGGTCTGGACCCTGGGTCTGGGCCCTGGGCCCAGGGTCTGGGCCCTGGGTCTGGGCCTTGGGCCCTGGGCCTTGGGGTCTGGGCCCAGGCCTTGGGGTCTGGGCCCTGGGTCTGGGCCCTGGGGTGTGGGCCCTGGGGTCTGAGTCCTGGGGTCTGGGCCTGGGGTATGGGCCCTGGGGGTCTGGGCCCTAGGTCAGGGTCTGGGCCCTAGGTCTGGGCCTTGGGGTCTGGGCCTTGGGGTCTGGGCCCTGGGTCTGGGCCCTGGGGTCTGGACCCTGCGTCTGGGCCTTGGGGTCTGGGCCCTGGGCCTTTGGGTCTGGGCCCTGGGGTCTGGGCCTTGGGGTCTGGGCCTGGGCCTTGGGGTCTGGGCCTTGGGGTCTGGACCCTGGGTCTGGACCCTGGGGGTCTGGGCCCTGGGCCTTAGGGTCTTGGCCCTGGGGTCTGGGCCCTGGGTCTGGGCCCTGGGGTCTGGGCCCTGGGGTCTGCGCCCTGGGGTCTGAGCCCTGGTGTCTGGGCCTTGGGGTCTGGGCCTTGGGCCCTGGGCCCTGCGGTCTGGGCCTTGGGGCCTGGGCCTTGGGGTCTAGGCCTTGGTTCTGGGCCCAAGGTCAGGGTCTGGGCCCGGGGTCTGGGCCTTGGAGTTTGGGCCTTGGGATCTGGGCCCTGGGTCTGGGCCTTGGGGTCTGGGCCTTGGGGTGTGGGCCCTGGGGTCTGGGCCTTGGGGTCTGGGCCCTGGGGTCTGGGCCCTGGGGTCTGGGCCTGGGGTCTGGGCCTTGGGGTCTGGTCTGGGTCTTGGGGTCTGGGCCTTGGGGCTGGGGTCTGGGCCCAGGCCCTGGGGTCTGGGCCCTGGGTCTGGGCCTGGGGTCTGCGCCTTGGGGTCTGAGCCCTGGTGTCTGGGCCTTGGGGTCTGGGCCTTGGGGTCTGGGCCCTGGGGTCTGGGCCTTGGGGCCTGGGCCTTGGGGTCTAGGCCTTGGTTCTGGGCCCAAGGTCAGGGTCTGGGCCCTGGGTCTGGGCCTTGGGGTCTGGGCCTTGGGATCTGGGTCCTGGGTCTGGGCCTTGGGGTCTGGGCCTTGGGGTGTGGGCCCTGGGGTCTGGGCCTTGGGGTCTGGGCCCTGGGTCTGGGCCTTGGGGTCTGGGCCTTGGGGTCTGGGCCTTGGGGTCTGGGCCTTGGGCCTGGGGTCTGGGCCCAGGCCCTGGGGTCTGGGCCCTGGGTCTGGGCCCTGGGGTCTGAGCCCTGGTGTCTGGGCCTTGGGGTCTGGGCCTTGGGGTCTGGGCCTTGGGGTCTGGGCCCTGGGTCTGGGCCTCGAGGCCTGGGCCTTGGGGTCTAGGCCTTGGTTCTGGGCCCAAGGTCAGGGTCTGGGCCCTGGGTCTGGGCCTTGGGGTCTGGGCCTTGGGATCTGGGCCCTGGGGTCTGGGCCTTGGGGTCTGGGCCTTGGGGTCTGGGCCCTTGGTCTTGGCCTTGGGGTCTGGGCCCTGGGTCTGGGCCTTGGGGTCTGGGCCTTGGGGTCTGGTTCTGGGCCTTGGGGTCTGGGCCCTGGGCCTTGGGTCTGGGCCCTGGGTCTGGGCATTGGGGTCTGGGCCCTGGGCCTTGGGGTCTGGGCCCAGGGTCTGGCCTTGGGGTCTGGGCCCTGGGGTCTGGGCCCTGGGGTCTGAGCCCTGGGGTCTGGGCCCTGGGCGCTGGGTCTTGGTGTCTGGGCCTGGGCCTTGGGGTCTGGGCCCATGGTCTGGGCCCTGGTCTGGGCCCTGGGCCTTGGGTCTGGGCCCTGGGTCTGGGCATTGGGGTCTGGGCCCTGGGCCTTGGGGTCTGGGCCCAGGGTCTGGGCCTTGGGGTCTGGGCCCTGGGGTCTGGGCCCTGGGGTCTGAGCCCTGGGGTCTGGGCCTGGGCGCTGGGTCTTGGTGTCTGGGCCTGGGCCTTGGGGTCTGGGCCCATGGTCTGGGCCCTGGTCTGGGCCCTGGGCCTTGGGGTCTGGGCCCAGGGTCTGGGCCTTGGGGTCTGGGCCTTGGGTCTGGGCCTTGGGGTCTGGGCCCAGGGTCTGGGCCTTGTGGTCTGGGCCCTGGGTCTGGGCCTTGGGGTCTGGGGTCTAGGCCTTGGGTCTAGGCTGGGCCCAGGCTCACCACTCCGCTGTTCAGAGAAGGGCTACTAAAATGGTGTACGGCTTGAAGGAGAAAAGTTACCAGGAAAGGCTTTTAATGATCTTAACATGTACAGCTTGGAAAAAAGACGAGACAGAGGAGATATGATAGAAACATTTAAATACGTAAAGGGAATCCACAAGGTAGAGGAAGGGAGTATATTTAAAAGGAAACAAAGTAGCAAAACAAGAGGACATAGTCTTAGATTAGAGGGGCAAAGGTTTAAAAGTAACATCAGAAAGCATTATTTTACTGAGAGGGTGGTGGATGAACATGAACAGTCTTCCAGTAGAAGTGGTAGAGGCCAAAACAGTAATTGAATTTAAGCAAGCATGGGATAGGCATAAGGCTATCCTAAACAAAAGATAAATCCAGGTAAAGTATCCATGTAATTGGGCGACTAGATGGGCCGAAAGGTTCTTATCTGCCGACATTTTTCTATTTTTCTATGATTCTTTTTTTCAGCTCTTCTTTTCTTCTCCTTTTCATAGAAACATAGAAAAATGTGGCAGATAAGAACCTTTCGGCCCATCTAGTCGCCCAATTACATGGATACTTTACCTGGATTTATCTTTTGTTTAGGATAGCCTTATGCCTATCCCATGCTTGCTTAAATTCAATTACTGTTTTGGCCTCTACCACAATCTTCAATCTTCTTTTCTTCTGTCTTCAGCCCGGGCCCTCCAGCTTCACTGAGTGGAGGGGGTGGAGCCAAAGCAACGTGCTTGGGAGGCCCCCACATGCTGCTTGGCCCCGCCCAGCCAGCCAGTGAAGCTGCCAGGAGCCGGAGGAGACACAGTGTCTCTGCCGGCTCCTGCTGCAGAGACACAGCTCCGGATTCGGACTCCTCGAGTCCGATACCGGAGCTGTTAAAGGGCGATGCCGCTGCCGAGGGGGGCCCGGCCCACCGGGCCCGGGCCCCTTACGGCAGCATGGGGCGTAATGCCCTGATGGCGGCCCTGCTTGGGTAAGCGATATAGCTACCGTTACATTACCATCATTTGAAATGTCATTTTCTTGTTTTTAAATGTCTCTATACATCCTACAAATCAGCCTCTTCACGGGCAGGTTATGGGGACCTCCTAGTAATGATATTTGAAGGAATTTTTTCTTTTTTATTCTTAATCTTTATTTCATGGAAAGCTCACCTTTAAAAATGTTTTTTTAACCGTTTCGCTGCTGAGGCTTTTCACGCCTCTGTGCTGAGGTCATTTTTACTGGTTTTGCTCATCATGTTTAAACGTGTTTTGAAGGCTTTTAGTATATGACCCAGACATATTATATATCGTTCTTTCCGTCAGACTCGGCAGATTCATAATATGTCATTATTATATGTATACGTCATGACCTGTCTGTATATTATAACAAAAATGCAATAAAATATGATTTTTCAATAATTTACAATGTGTAAAGTGTTTTTTTTTTCACATTTTAACATGCGAGCAATTGCGGTTATATTTTGTATGGGGTGCGCTTGTTAAAAAAATTAGAGATGGGGTCTCGTTACATTTTTTTTTGGGGAAAATTACACGATTTTTAACAAACGCACCGCATACAAAAATCGTTAGTGCAGCATCATTGTTCACATTATAATTGAAATGGGAACAATATTTCCGCCATTTTTTTTTTTTTTAAATATTTTTTTTTATTATTTTAATTTTTTTTTTTTTTTTACAAACTTTTTCACTTTCGTGTTTGGTATCGTTGGAACGGCCATGCTCTGGCCGATCCAACAATATCAAACTTTAACCCCTAGCTGCCACGGATCGGGAGATAGGGAGTTCATTGGAACTCCCTATCTCCACCATTGGTGGCAGCTAGGGGTTAACTCCAGGACTGGCGTCATCGTGCTATGCACGATGACGCCAGTCCTCAGGGGGAGTTCCTGGAGGCTTGGCCGACATCCAAGATGTCGGCCAGCTCCGGGAAAGGATCACGAACCGGCGCTTTTCAGCGCCGATTCGTGATCCGGCTCCCCAGGGGTTAATGCCAGGTACCATTTGGAAGGGCAAGCTGTGCCCTTCCAAATGGTGCCTGGGTTAACCCCCGCAACGCCGCCGATCAGGAGGGAGAGAGGTCCAAAGGACCTCCCCCCCTCCCTTTCAGGCGCCTCCTCCGCACATGCGGGGGGGGCGCCTGAATTAGGTGTCATCGCGCTGCCGCGATGACACCTAATTAGCCCGGTGGCGGTTCCGGATGCTGGGCTGACATCGAGGATGTCAGCCCGCACCGGGGGGGCCAGCGATCGGCCGGAACCCGGCCGAACGCTGACCCCAAAGGCTGGACGCGCTCAGCGTGTCCACCGCATGGAACGTGACATGCGGTTGGACGCGCTGAGCGCGTCCGCCGCAGCGAAGTGGTTAAAAAACTTTTTTTACTTGTCTCCTGTTCCCCAGGGCACTACCCGGACCCCCATACACCTTTTATGGCAAATATCTTGCATATATGCCCTCTTGGAGGGCACTCTAAAATTCGAACTTTCGAGTCAAATTGACTTGCATTGAGTTTGGTTCGTGTTCGCACTAAAACTTTTGAATATTCCGGATATAATAGTTACTTTGTGATAACGGAATATTCCGGATATAATAGTTACTTTGTGATAAGGAATATTCCGGATATAATAGTTACTTTGTGATAACAGAATATTCCGGATATAATAGTTACTATGGGATTACAGAATATTCCAGATATAATAGTTATATGGGATAAAGAATATTCCGGATATAATAGTTACTATGGGATAACAGAATATTCCAGATATAATAGTTACTATGGGATTACAGAATATCCAGATATATAGTTACTATGGGATAACAGAATATTCTGGATATAATAGTTACTATGGGATAACAGAATATTCCGGATATAATAGTTACTATGGGATAGAATATTCCGGATATAATAGTTACTTGGGATAACACAGAATATTCCAGATATAATAGTTACTATGGGATTACAGAATATTCCAGATATATAGTTACTATGGGATAACAGAATATTCTGGATATAATAGTTACTAATGGGATTAACAGAATATTCCAGATATAATGGTTACTATGGGATGTAATGGTTGCTATGGGATAACAGAATATTCCGGATATATAGTTACTATGAGATAACAGAATATTCTGGAATATAGTTACTATGGGATAAGGAATATTCGGATATAATAGTTACTATGTGATAACAGAATATTCCAGATATAATAGTTACTATGGATAACAGAATATTCCGGATTATAATAGTTACTATGGGATAACAGAATATTCCAGATATAATAGTTACTATGGGATTACAGAATATTCCGATATAATAGTTACTATGGGATAACAGAATATTCTGGATATAATAGTCTATGGGATAACAGATATTCCGGATATAATAGTTACTTTGGGATAACAGAATATTCCAGATATAATAGTTACTATGGATTAACAGAATATTCCAGATATAATAGTTACTATGGGATAACAGAATATTCCGGATATAATAGTTACTATGGGATAACAGAATATTCAGATATAATAGTTACTATGTGATAACGGAATATTCCGGATATAATAGTTACTATGGGATAACAGAATATTCCGGATATAATAGTTACTATGTGATACGGAATATTCCGGATATAATAGTTACTATGGGATTACAGAATATTCCAGATATAATAGTTACTATGGGATAACGGAATATTCCGGATATAATAGTTACTATGGGATAACAGAATATTCTGGATATAATAGTTACTATGGGATAACAGAATATTCCGGATATAATAGTTATACTAATGGGATAACAGAATATTCGAATATAATAGTTACTATGGGATAACAGAATATTCTGGATATAATAGTTACTATGGATAACAGAATATTCCGGATATAATAGTTACTATGGGATAACAGAATATTCCGGATATAATAGTTACTATGAGATTACAGAATATTCCGGATATAATAGTTATATGTGATAACAGAATATTCCGGATATAATAGTTACTTTGGGATAACAGAATATTCTGGATATAATAGTTACTATGGGATAACGGAATATCTCAGATATAATAATTACTATGGGATAACAGAATATTCCAGATATTTATTTATTTATTTATTTTTAAAGGATTTTACCAGGAAGGATACATTGAGATTTCTCTCGTTTTCAAGTATGTCCCGGGTTCGAGAACATTGAGTGGTTACAGAAATACAAAATAGTAATAGTTACTTTGTGATAACGGAATATTCCGGATATAATAGTTACTATGGGATAACAGAATATTCTGGATATAATTGTTACTTTGTGATAACGGAATATTCCGGATATATAATTTACTATGGGATAACAGAATATTCTGGATATAATAGTTACTTTGTGATAACAGAATATTCTGGATATAATAGTTACTGTGGGATAACAGAATATTCCAGATATAATAGTTACTATGGGATAACAGAATATTCCGGATATAATGGTAACTATGGGATGTAATGGTTGCTATGGGATAACAGAATATTCCGGATATAATAGTTACTATGGGATAACAGAATATTCCAGATATAATGGTAACTATGGATGTAATGGTTGCTATGGGATAACAGAATATTCCGGATATAATAGTTACTATGGGATAACAGAATATTCCGGATATAATGGTTACTATGCGATATCAGAATATTCCGGATATAATAGTTACTATGGATAGAAACATAGAAACATAGAAAATGTGGGCAGATAAGAACCTTTCGGCCCATCTAGTCGCCCCAATTACATGGATACTTTACCTGGATTTATCTTTTGTTTAGGATAGCCTTATGCCTATCCCATGCTTGCTTAAATTCAATTACTGTTTTGCCTCTACCACTTCTACTGGAAGACTGTTCCATGTATCCACCACCCGCTCAGTAAAATAATGCTTCCTGATGTTACTTTTAAACCTTTGCCCCTCTAATCTAAGACTATGTCCTCTTGTTTTGCTACTTTGTTTCCGTTTAAATATACTCCCTTCCTCTACCTTGTGGATTCCCTTTACGTATTTAAATGTTTCTATCATATCTCCTCTGTCTCGTCTTTTTTCCAAGCTGTACATGTTAAGATCATTAAGCCTTTCCTGGTAACTTTTCTCCTTCAAGCCGTACACCATTTTAGTAGCCCTTCTCTGAACTCTCTCTAAGATGTCTATATCCTTCTGGAGATACGGTCTCCAGTACTGCACACAGTACTCCAAGTGAGGTCTCACCAGTGCTCTGTACAGTGGCATGAGCACTTCCCTTTTCCTACTGCTAATACAGGCTCTCCCTACACAACCAAGCATTCTGCTAGCATTTCCAAGCATTCTGCCAGCATTTCCTGCTGCTCTATTACATTGACTACTTACCCTTAGATCCTCTGCAATAATAACCCCTAAATCCCAACCCTCAGATGTATCAAATATTCTATATTCAGCCCTTGGGTTTTTAAGTCCCAGGTGCATTATCTTGCACTTATCCACATTAAAACTCAATTGCCACAGCTCCCACCATTTTTTTAGTTTACCTAAATCATTTGTCATTTGGCTGATCCCTCCAGGAACGTCAACCCTGTTGCAAATCTTTGTGTCATCAGCAAAAAGACAAACTTTACCATTAATACCTTCTGCAATATCACTAATAAAAATATTAAAGAGAATGGGTCCAAGTACTGACCCCTGAGGTACCCCACTGGTAACAAGACCTTGCGTTGAATAAAATCCATTTACCACTGTGATTGGCTAGCCCAACACCCTCAGCCAGAAACAGGGGATCAGGACACTGTTATTCCATGAACTATGTGTTGTGCCGTTGCACCAACGATCCTGCCTTCTAGCTGACCGAAAAATGACCTGTAAATAAAAGTGTTGATTGTGTATAGATGCCGTTTCAAATTTGCCGCCAAATTTTGCCGCCTAAATTTGAATCAGACCATCTGGTCCCAAATCGGCAACGCCCCGATGCACCTTAAAGCCAATGATACCTGTGGGGGCGGGCATGGGGTTTTCAAATGTGGAGCGCGGGAAAGTATAAATACAGATGTGTCCTTAATAAAAGTTGTCTTTGGTTTGAGTTCATGCAGCTGCGTCTCGTGTCTCTGTTTGCCAAGCGTGCCTGACATCCCTCGTGGTTCAGCACCCGGACGAAATACAATTCTATCGTGCGCCGCTGCTGCGCGATCCGAATACTCCTAGCCGACTGAACGTGTCCAGCTAACTACCGGGAGATCCGAAGAATTCGTATCTTGTAACGTGTGGACGCTCGACCGCCGCACGATCCGACTCCTGCTGTCGAACGAATTGAGCTGTCTCTAGTGAGGGTGAGATCCGAACAGGTTGGTGCCGTGCCGCGGATGTTTCTTCGACCGCTGGGCGATACGAATACCCAGACGATCGATCGTCAACTAACTCGCTAGTGGAAGATCCGAATCTTCGCAGAATCAAGCTGTTCCGATCTACGACCGTAAAGGTCTGTGTACAGATCCGTGGCCAGCTGCTCGAGACGCTGAGTGACACTTCTCAGTAGTCGGGCTAGGTACACCTCAAGGTCCCCTTGGCTGCGTGGGTCATCCAGATCACAAAGACATACCCGGCCGCTCGAGACGCCGAGTGCCACAACCTTGGTAGTCGGGCCGGGGGAAGAATCAAAACGAAAGGGGGAACACACCTGCAGATTAGAGCACACCCGCAGGCGGACGATAACATCAGGTTCCGTCACACTGGTGGCAGCGGTGGGATAGCTCTCTGCACCCCCCAAGAAGACCCGCAACATGTTGGTGTACGATCACTACACCAGGGACACCCTGCGTGTCATGATGGAGGACCGGGGAGGAACGCCGGGTAACAAAAAGAAGAAAACCATAATTAGAGAACTGACCAGGATGGATCAGGACGGGGTGATGACGCCCGCCCCAGCCCTGTCCACGCGGAGGTGGAGGAAGACGCTGCATCAGAAGTTGCGGCGTCGGATCGCCGTGCTCGGGGATGCCCCAGCGACGGCGGATAGATGCAGAGTGGTTCGGGAGTTCTACCGTGAAGTGGAGCAAGAGAAGGACCGCCAGCACGAGCTGCGGTTGGCAGAGCTCCGCGGAGCAGAGATTGAACATTTTACCCCTGACCCTTATCCCGTAGACCCCTGGGATGAGGAGTACAGCTCGACTGGAGCTTCACCCTGGAATCCCGCACCCCCCAGCGATACCCCGTACGGGACTTACAGCTCGACTGGAGCCTGTATTGGGGAACCCGCACAGCCCAGCGGACCTTGGATAGGGACTTACAGCCCGCCTGGAGTTACATCCGAGGACGCCACATTCCCCGTCGAGAACATGGAGGGCGAATTTCTGAGAAGGCTGCAGGAGAGCCTGGATCAGTATTTCGGGTCCATGGTGGAGCCCACGGGGCTTGAGTGGCGGGACGAGGTCCGCCAAGACCTACAGGATGAGGCGCTGCCCCCTGAAAGAAATTGCGAGTTTTGGGAGCCCGAGATGTTCCCATGGGTCCCTATCGGGATGACAGTAGAGGAGCTGGCCCGGTCGGAAGAGGCACAGCAGGTGCCAAGTGTCCAGGATGGGCCGTGTGAGGGGCCCGAGGGGTCCCGGGAGGAAATGGTCCTCCCAAGTCCGCCAGAAGACACGGCGGCCGTGTCCGCGGGTCCAGCAGAAGAGCTGGCCACGGGGCAGAGCGCCGCTGGCCTCTGCCCACTCCCCGTCTGCCCTGAGGAGCCGCAGGATTTCTCCGTGCTGGCGATCCCGCAGCCATCGTTCCCTGATCCCCTGGATGTCAGTGTTGCATACTACCCCCCAGCAGAAGAGCTGGCAACGGGGCAGAGCGCCGCTGGCCTCTGCCCACTCCCCGTCTGCCCTGAGGAGCCGCAGGATTTCTCCGTGCTGGCGACCCCGCAGCCATCGTTCCCTGATCCCCTGGATGTCAGTGTTGCATCCCACCCCCCAGCAGAAGAGCTGGCAACGGGGCAGAGCGCCGCTGGCCTCTGCCCACTGTCCGAATGCCCTGAGGAACAGCCAGGTTCACCCCAGCTGTTCGGCCCGCAGCCGTTGTTCTTCCCCGACCCCCGCAAGTTGTGCTACATCCCACTCCCCAGTGGAAGAGCTGGCCACGGGGCAGAGCGCCGCTGGCCTCTGCCCACTCCCCGTCTGCCCTGAGGAGCCGCAGGATTTCTCCGTGCTGGCGACCCCGCAGCCATCGTTCCCTGATTCCCTGGATGTCAGTGTTGCATCCCACCCCCCAGCAGAAGAGCTGGCAACGGGGCAGAGCGCCGCTGGCCTGCCCACTGTCCGAATGCCCTGAGGAACAGCCAGGTTCACCCCAGCTGTTCGGCCCGCAGCCATTGTTCTCCCCGACCCCCGCAAGTTGTGCCTACATCCCACTCCCAGTGGAAGAGCTGGCCACGGGGCAGAGCGCCGCTGGCCTCTGCCACTCCCCGTCTGCCCTGAGGAGCCGCAGGATTTCTCCGTGCTGGCGACCCCGCAGCCATCGTTCCCTGATTCCCTGGATGTCAGTGTTGCATCCCACCCCCCAGCAGAAGAGCTGGCAACGGGGCAGAGCGCCGCTGGCCTCTGCCCACTGTCCGAATGCCCTGAGGAACAGCCAGGTTCACCCCAGCTGTTCGGCCCGCAGCCGTTGTTCTTCCCCGACCCCCGCAAGTTGTGCCTGCATCCAACCCCCCAGTGGAAGAGCTGGCCACGGGGCAGAGCGCCGCTGGCCTCTGCCCACTCCCCGTCTGCCCTGAGGAGCCGCAGGATTTCTTCGTGCTGGCGACCCCGCAGCCGTTGTTCCTTGTTCCCTGGATGTCAGCGTTGCATCCAACCTCCCAGCGGAAGAGCTGGCAACGGGGCACTGCGCCGCTGGCCTCTGCCCATTTCCCGACTGTCCTGAGGAGCAACAGGGGTTTCCGAGCCGGTGACCCCGCAGCTGTTGTCCTCACCCGACCCTCCGAAAGTTGTTTCAGAAGCTGCCCCCTCAGCAGCAGGGCTGCCAACGGGACAGAGCGCCGCTGGCCTCTGCCCACTCGCTGCCGTATGCCTTGAGGAGCAGCCTGATTCTCCCCGACGGCTCTGCTGGCCGCCATGGTACGTCCTTGGGATGGAGGAAACCATCCTCCCACCAGGGACACACACCCAGCTGACGCGCTGGCCGCAGGGCAGAGCCTGCTTCCGCTCTGCCCACTCCCACAGCCCTTTGGCCCAGAGGCCCCGCGCAGCCACGATTTCCTCTGCGGCTGGCCCAGGTACTCGGGGCGCGTGCAGTTAGCACCCGTTGTCCCCGGGTGCGAGATAGTCCCGGAGGGCACACCGGGGTGCTCCTCCCCGGCCACAGGACCCTTTTGCCGGAGGGGGTAACCCCAAACCCGCGTGGCCTCCACCCACTTGGTACGGCCGCAGGCCAACTGGAGAAGCCTGGTGGCTCGGCCTCTCCCAACTGACTATGGACCTGAGAGCACCGACTTCCCGGTACGACCCGTTGGGGTCCAACCGGGTTCGTCGGACTTTGGGAGGGGGAGGAATGTGATGGACTAGCCCAACACCCTCAGCCAGAAACAGGGGATCAGGACACTGTTATTCCATGAACTATGTGTTGTGCCGTTGCACCAACGATCCTGCCTTCTAGCTGACCGAAAAATGACCTGTAAATAAAAGTGTTGATTGTGTATAGATGCCGTTTCAAATTTGCCGCCAAATTTTGCCGCCTAAATTTGAATCAGACCATCTGGTCCCAAATCGGCAACGCCCCGATGCACCTTAAAGCCAATGATACCTGTGGGGGCGGGCATGGGGTTTTCAAATGTGGAGCGCGGGGAAAGTATAAATACAGATGTGTCCTTAATAAAAGTTGTCTTTGGTTTGAGTTCATGCAGCTGCGTCTCGTGTCTCTGTTTGCCAAGCGTGCCTGACATCCCTCGTGGTTCAGCACCCCGGACGAAATACAATTCTATCGTGCGCCGCTGCTGCGCGATCCGAATACTCCTAGCCGACTGAACGTGTCCAGCTAACTACCGGGAGATCCGAAGAATTCGTATCTTGTAACGTGTGGACGCTTCGACCGCCGCACGATCCGACTCCTGCTGTCGAACGAATTGAGCTGTCTCTAGTGAGGGTGAGATCCGAACAGGTTGGTGCCGTGCCGCGGATGTTTCTTCGACCGCTGGGCGATACGAATACCCAGATGATCGATCGTCAACTAACTCGCTAGTGGAAGATCCGAATCTTCGCAGAATCAAGCCGTTCCGATCTACGACCGTAAAGGTCTGTGTACAGATCCGTGGCCAGCTGCTCGAGACGCTGAGTGACACTTCTCAGTAGTCGGGCTAGGTACACCTCAAGGTCCCCTTGGCTGCGTGGGTCATCCAGATCACAAAGACATACCCGCCGCTCGAGACGCCGAGTGCCACAACCTTGGTAGTCGGGCCGGGGGAAGAATCAAAACGAAAGGGGGAACACACCTGCAGATTAGAGCACACCCGCAGGCGGACGATAACATCAGGTTCCGTCACAACCACAATCCTCTGTTGCCTGTCACTCAGCCACTGCCTAATCCATTCAACAATATTGGAATCCAAGCTCAAAGATTGTAATTTATTGATAAGCCTTCTATGCGGAACAGGATCAAAAGCCTTACTGAAATCTAAATAAGCAATGTCTACTGCACCACCCAGCGTCTATTATTTTTGTTACCCAATCAAAAAAATCAATAAGATTAGTTTGGCATGATCTCCCTGAGTTAAACCCTTGTTGTTTCTGATCCTGTAATCTATGTGTTTTTAGATGTTCAACAACCCTTTCCTTTAACATGGTTTCCAATAATTTCCCCACTACTGACGTAAGACTAACTGGCCTATAGTTCCCCGATTCCTCCCTACTACCCTTCTTGTAAATGGGCACAACATTTGCTAATTTCCAGTCTTCTGGGATGACTCCCGTTATCAAGGATTGGTTAAATAAATCTGTTAACGGTTTTGCTATTACACCACTGAGCTCTTTTAATAAGTTAGGGTGGATCCCATCAGGCCCCATTGACTTATTTGTCTTTACTTTAGACAGCTGCTGTAGAACCTCCTCCTCTGTAAACTCATATGTAAATGTCTCTTTAGTGTTTCCTCCTAACTGAGGTCCCTTTCCTTGCTTTTCTTCTGCAAAGACTGAACAAAAATATTCATTGAGGCAGTCAGCGAGACTTTTATCCTCTTCTACATACCTTCCTTCCTTTGTTTTTAATCTAACTAATCCTTGCTTTACTTTTCTTTTCTCGTTTATGTATCTACAAAATGTTTTGTCCCCCTTTTTAACTGACAGAGCTATTTTCTCTTCTGCGTGTGCTTTGGAAGCTCTTATAAATTGCTTTGCCTCTTTCTGCCTAATCTTATAGGTTTGCCTATCTTCTTCACTCTGAGTTGTTTTATAATTATTGAATGCAGTCTTTTTGTTCTTCCCTATTTTGGCTACTTCTGCAGAGTACCACAGTGGTTTCTTCCCTTTTTTGTGTTTGCTAACAAGCCGAATGCAGTTGCCTGTGGCCTTCAATAATGCCTCCTTTAAATAATCCCATTTCTTCTGGATTCCCTTTAAACTCCTCCAGTCTGATAATGACTCATTCACACAAAATCCCATTTTAGAAAAATCTGTTTTTTTAAAGTCTAAAACTTTTGTTTTTGTGTGGTGCGGCTCCATCTCTGTTCTTATATTAAACCACACTAACTGGTGATCGCTAGATCCCAAATTTTCACCTACAACAACGTCTGATACCAAACCTCCATTTGTGGGTATTAAATACAATATGGCCTCTTTACGGGTCGGCTCCTCAACTACTTGTGTTAGGGATAATCCCAGTAGGGAGTTTAGAATATTTGTACTCCTGGTGCACCCAGCTGTTTTGGTTTTTCTGTTCTCATCAGGAAGATTAAAGTCCCCCATGATAATAACTTCCCCCTTCATTGTCATTTTGGCTATTTCCTCAAACAGCAGATTATCTAGCTCTTCTACTTGTCCAGGGGGTCTATAGATCACACCTACACGAGCTACTGTATGATTGCCAAATGTTAGCGTAACCCAAACTGACTCTATGTTCACCTCGCTCACTTTTATTTGGTTTGTTTTTATGTTGTTTTTCATATACAGGGCCACTCCTCCTCCTTTCCTACCTTCTCTGTCGTTTCTATATAAAGAGTACCCCGGTATTGTTATGTCCCAGTTATTTTTCTCACTGAACCATCTCTCAGTAACCGCCACTAAATCTACTTTTTCAGCTGCCATCATTGCCTCCAGTTCATTGATTTTATTGACTAAACTGCCAGCATTTATAGAGACGACTCTGAGCTTGTCATTTTTTACCCCGCATGTTGCTTGCACCCTCCGATTTAGTTTTGGGGGACAATCGGGCAGATTGTTTTTTACCCTTTTGTCCCCCCTCCTAGTTTAAATATTCCTTTGTGAAACCTTTGAACGACTCACTGAGAACACATGTTCCCCTATGAGTAAGATGCAAACCATCTTTTTTATACAGTTCCTTTCTGCTCCAATTCGAACTATCATGGGACACAAAGCCAAATCCTTGCTCCCGACACCATTCCCGAAGCCACAAATTAAATTCCCTAGTGCGCATCTGCCTATCCTGAATGTTATGCACAGGCAGAACTTCAGAGAATGACACAGTGGACGCAATCTGCTGTATTTCACCTCCAAGAACACAAAAATCTTCCTTAATCTCATAAACCTCATTGCTAGCCAAATCATTTGTCCCTAGATGGACTAGAACATCCACTTCCCCTTCCTGCTTTGCTTGTTTGACAATATTGAGAATACATCTCCTGTCTCTACGAGCAGTAGCCCCAGGAAGACATCTCACCAAACCACTACTCTCCAGCTCAACACCTCTTATGATAGAATCACCCAGCAACAATTGCCTTCTATTAAGTCCCACATTTTCCTTTTTGTCCTTGGTTGCAGTCTTGCATACCTTAGGCATAGGGGATGGTGGTTCCTCAACTATGGTGTCTGGGCCTACTTCCATCTTACCACTACACTCTGAAAGTGCCTCAAAAGAATTAAGAAGAGCCACAGACTGTGGGACATGCCTTCTATCCACAACTCTAAGTTTACCAGATCCTACAGTAATCCATCTGCCGCTCCTAGGAGGCCTCTGTGGCAGTGGCTTTGTAACAGTCATAGCCTGAGTTTGTCTAACAGATAATTTACAAATCTCAGACTTCAAACAGGCAATTTTCTGCTGCAATAAAGAGAACTGCCTACATATCAGGCACACTCCAAACCTCCAAAAATTGGATCTAAAGACAAATGCATGACAGCTCTTACACTGGATCAAGCCTGCCATTATAAAATGAAAGAATGGATTTAAAACCAGCAAATGTTACCTTTTTGTAGGTTTTCTACCTCCTGTCTAACCTCAGACTACCACCAGAGTATCTCCAGAATATCTCAAAGTGCCGCACTTGGAAGGATTGCACTTAGAAGGCTTCACAAGCTCTATTATATGGATAACAGAATATTCTGGATATAATAGTTACTATGGGATAACAGAATATTCCGGATATAATAGTTACTTTGGGATAACAGAATATTCCGGATATAATAGTTACTATGGGATAACAGAATATTCCGGATATAATAGTTACTATGGGATAACAGAATATTCTGGATGTAATAGTTACTATGAGACAACGGAATATTCTGAATATAATAGTTACTTTTGGATAACTGAATATTCTGGATATAATGGTTACTTTGGGATAACAGAATGATACGGTGGTATTGTTCGTCACTTCGCCTGCCAGTGCTTATGATAACATTGATTTTCGCAGGGTGGGTTTGTGAATTACCCCCATGTATTCAGTTCCGTGGCATTAAGGAGTCATATAAAGCCGCTGTTTTACATTTAGTGACAGACTATTCCTATTTTCCGCTTTCACAGAATAATACTCGCTTTGTATATCACAGGTAAGCGCGCGCTTTGTTTACTCGCTGGCAGATTTGCTCTCGCAGGGCAGCCCTTTATTTTCTGTAATTACTAAAATCTTTAAATCCGCGGCGGCAGAAAGTGATTTATTTTGGTAATTTAGCTAAAAGGAAAGAATCGCACGTAACACCGGCATCTGTAATATGCAAGCGCTGATTCCAAGAAAACCTAAAAGCGCCAATAACACCCTTCCATCCTGTGCGCCTATGTGGGGGGTGGGGTTAGAACGATGGTGACACAGCACGTTATGTGCTCAGAAAACACGATCAAAGACGAGGAGAATAATCATCAGGACGATAAGAAGCACCATGTGAACACAGGACAGACATTCTGCCAAAAACTGGAGCCAATATCTAACCATCCAAAGAGACGTGAGCAAATCACTAACCACCCAACGAAACGAGAGCCAATCATTAACCAACCAACAAGACGATGGGAGTCAATCACTAAACATCCAACGAGGCGGGAGCCAATCACTAACCATCCAACGAGACGATGGGAGTCAATCACTAACCATCCAACGAGACGGGAGAAAATCACTAATCCAACGAGATGGGAGCCAATCACTAAAAATCCAGTGAGACGGGAGCAAATCACTAAACATCCAACAAGACGGGAGCAAATCACTAACCATCCAACGAGACGGGAGCCAATCACTAAACATCCAACGAGATGGGAGCAAATCACTAACCATCAAACGAAACAAGAGCCAATCATTAACCAACCAACGAGACAATGGGAGTCAATCACTAAACATCCAACGAGACAGGAGCAAATCACTAACCATCCAATGAAACGGGAGTCAATCACTAAGCATCCAATGAAACGGGAGCAAATCACTAACCATCCAACGAGACGGGAGCAAATCGCTAACCATCCAATGAGACGGGAGCCAATCACTAACCATCCAACGAGACAGTCACAAACCATCCAACAAGATGGGAGCCAATCGCTAACCATCCAACGAGACGGGAGCCAATCACTAAACATCCAACGAGACGGGAGCAAATCACTAACCATCCAACATAACGAAAGCCAATCATTAACCAACCAACGAGATGGGAGAAAATCACTAACCCTCCAACGAAACGAGAGCCAATCATTAACCAACCAACGAGACGACGGGAGTCAATCACTAAACACCCAACGAGACGGGAGCAAATCACTAACCA
Organism: Leptobrachium leishanense; assembly: GCA_009667805.1. Taxonomy (NCBI): domain Eukaryota; kingdom Metazoa; phylum Chordata; class Amphibia; order Anura; family Megophryidae; genus Leptobrachium; species Leptobrachium leishanense. The sequence continues at coordinate 123,085,802 of CM019072.1, read as the reverse complement.
TAGAACGAAACGAGAGCCAACCATTAACCAACCAACGAGACGACAGGAGTCAATCGCTAACCATCCAACGAAACGGAAGCAAATCACTAACCATCCAACGAGACGGGAGCAAATCGCTAACCATCCAACGAGACGGGAGCCAATCACTAACCATCCAACGAGACGGTCACAAACCATCCAACAAGACGGGAGCCAATCGCTAACCATCCAACGAGATGGGAGCCAATCACTAGCCTTCCAATGAAACGGGAGTCAATCACTAACCATCCAACGAAAGGGGAGCCAATGATATGGGAGAAAATTACCAATCATCACACCCCCTGCCCTGACCTGAAGTGCAGGACTATGGGCCCCAGAATACCCAGGGGGAGGTTACCGCTAGACGTGTAACACCGCCCCCTGCGCCGACTCCTAATGCAGGTTTATGGGAATATCCAGAGGGAGGTTACTGCTAGACGTGTGACCCCGCCCCCTGCGCTGACTCCTAATGCAGGTCTATCGGAATATCCAGAGGGAGGTTACTGCTAGACGTGTGAACCCGCCCCCTGCGCTGACTCCTAATGCAGGTCTATCGGAATATCCAGAGGGAGGTTACTGCTAGACGTGTGAACCCGCCCCCTGCGCTGACTCCTAATGCAGGTCTATGGGAATACCCAGAGGGAGGTTACTGCTAGATGTATAACCCTGCTGTGACATAAGTCATTTTGGACTTGGAGTGCTTGGGCATGGAGGCATATTTGTAGTGTGCAGGACTCCTAATCATATTAGCCCATTGTCCTTGTATGCAGAATTTTTGTGTAGTCTATGATTATGCAAGACTGTTATTGTCTATCTGTTATCTGTTTAAAGGATTAACATCCCTGTCCACTCTGTCTCAAGAATGTGTTATCTGTTTCTATTTGAATAGGTTGTAAATCTGCTGACTGTAATCTTTTATCCAGATTCCCATTGTCTTGACTCGTTAGAATTGCTAAATAATGTTTAATCTAAACTATCTACGTGATCTATGTTTGTTTCATATTCCAAGAAGTAAATGTTTGTCCATGTATCTGTTTCGGTCTGGTTGGGTCCCCCCAGCAGTTTCTGGGGGGGGGGGGTTGTGTATGTAAATGGCCCATGTGTGACTGTAAAAATGTATGTGTCTGTCTCTAATTAAACCAGTTCCATTCTAACCCTGAAAGACCTCAGATCTACAGCCTCGTCTTATTGCTGGGGGATGCTGGCAGGCACTCTGTGTACCCGTCCTTGAGCTGCGACTAGGGACCAGGAGGAAGGCACGGGAGTCTGAGAGCATGGGGGGGTCCAGCAGGGAAGCGGCATTGGCAGATGTGAGTGACCCTGTCGGGGTACTGAGATCTATCACACCCGCCCCCTACACTGACTCCTAATGCAGGTTTATGGGACTACCCACGGGGAGGTTACCGCTAGACGTGTGAACCCGCCCCCTGCGCTTACTCTTAGGACAGTTTTTGGGGCTCAGAATGGTTGGGGCTGGCAGTGATTTTGTCGCTGGGGGTGTTTCATGTATGTGAATATTCGTAGCACTTTCATGTGGTAGTAACTAAGTATCACATCTCTCGTTTGCTGAACCTGCATTACGTGAACGTTTTATCATATGTGAAGGCGCTGAGTGGGCGGGCCTGTGACATTTTAGGAGAACATCATTCTGTGAGGTCAGAGGAGGACGTTCCACATCTTTTCTGACATTTCAAAGTCAGATACTTCAGGTTGGAAAACAGGAAAGCGTTGTAATAGAGGCCGAGGAGCTTACCGCCTGACAGGCGCGGGGTTAAAGAGGCGGCCGTCCGGAAATGTCACCTCCATACTGATTCACAAAGTCATTCAGATCTGTGAGAGAATGAAAAAATGGTTTTACATAAAACAGGAAATAAAAGGGAATTTCATGAAAATGAATTATTATTTTTAATCTGATTTAATGACAAAAGTTTATTGACAAAACACAGAGAAATGTATCAGAGGAAGTGGATATGATGTCAGAACCTGCCACGCGGTGCTGTCATCCCTCTCTGTCACTACGATAGGCTGACACAGAATAAGGGGTCCCTGGTTGTTCAGGGGTCACAGAGGTGGCGGCAAAACTTGCTGGTTTGGAGCTTTCTCTGCTCTGATATAAAAATGGTGAAACTCAAAATAAAGGAGTGTGGAAACATGATCAGATGCATCACCCTCACATATAGTTAACCCTTTTATTACTTGGCACAGGATTTTAAAAAAATAGCACAAGACGCCCGCTATATGCTTATTCTGTGGGGTGATGGTGACGCGCTAGATGCTTATTCTATGGGGCGTGAGGGTGACGCGCTATATGCTTATTCTGTGAGGAGTGAGGGTGACGCACTATATGCTTATTCTGTGGGGCGTGAGGGTGTCACGCTATATGTTTATTCTGTGGGGTGATGGTGAGGCGCTAGATGCTTATTCTATGGGGCATGAGGGTGACGCGCTATATGCTTATTCTGTGAGGAGTGAGGGTGACGCACTATATGCTTATTCTGTGGGGCGTGAGGGTGTCACGCTATATGCGTATTCTGTGGGGTGTGAGGGTGACGCGCTATATGCTTATTCTGTGGGGCGTGAGGGTGACGCGCTATATGCTTATTCTGTGGGGCATGAGGGTGACAGGCTATATGCTTATTCTGTGGGCGTGAGGGTGACGCGCTATATGCTTATTCTGTGGGGTGTGAGGGTGACGCGCTATATGCTTATTCTGTGGGGTGTGAGGGTGTCGCGCTATATGCTTATTCTGTGGGGTGAGGGTGACGTGCTATATGCTTATTCTGTGGGGTGAGGGTGACGCGCTATATGCTTATTCTGTGGGGTGTGAGGCTGACACGCTATATGCTTATTCTGTGGGGTGTGAGGGTGTCACGCTATATGCTTATTCTGTGGGGCTTGAGGGTGACGCGCTATATGCTTATTCTGTGGAGCATGAGGGTGTCGCGCTATATGCTTATTCTGTGGGGCGTGAGGGTGTCGCGCTATATGCTTATTCTGTGGGGAGTGAGGGTGACGCGCTATATTCTTATTCTGTAGGGCGTGAGGGTGTCGCGCGATACGCTTATTCTGTGGGGCGTGAGGGTGTCACGCTATATGCTTATTCTGTGGGGCGTGAGAGTGACGCGCTATATTCTTATTCTGTGGGGTGTGAGGGTGATGCGCTATATGCTTATTCTGTGGGGCGTGAGGGGACGCGCTATATGCTTATTCTGTGGGGTGTGAGGGTGTCACGCTATATGCTTATTCTGTGGGGCGTGAGGGTGACGCGCTATATTCTTCTGTGGGGTGTGAGGGTGACGCGCTATATGCTTATTCTGTGGGGCGTGAGGGGACGCGTTATATTCTTATTCTGTGGGGTGTGAGGGTGTCACGCTATATGCTTATTCTGTGGGGGTGTGAGGGTGTCACGCTATATGCTTATTCTGTGGGGCGTGAGGGTGACGCGCTATATTCTTATTCTGTGGGGCGTGAGGGTGACGTGCTATATTCTTATTCTGTGGGGCGTGAGGGTGTCGCGCGATACGCTTATTCTGTGGGCGTGAGGGTGTCACGCTATATGCTTATTCTGTGGGGCGTGAGAGTGACGCGCTATATTCTTATTCTGTGGGGTGTGAGGGTGATGCGCTATATGCTTATTCTGTGGGGCGTGAGGGGACGCGCTATATGCTTATTCTGTGGGGTGTGAGGGTGACGCGCTATATGCTTATTCTGTGGGGTGTGAGGGTGACGCACTATATGCTTATTCTGTGGGGCGTGAGGGTGTCACGCTATATGCTTATTCTGTGGGGTGTGAGGGTGACGCACTATATGCTTATTCTTTGGGGTGTGAAGGTGACGCACTATATGCTTATTCTGTGGGGTGTGAGGGTGACGCGCTATATGCTTATTCTGTGGGGTGTGAGGGTGACGTGCTATATGCTTATTCTGTGGGGCGTGAGGGTGTCACGCTATATGCTTATTCTGTGGGGTGTGAGGGTGACGCACTATATGCTTATTCTTTGGGGTGTGAAGGTGACGCACTATATGCTTATTCTGTGGGGTGAGGGTGACGCGCTATATGCTTATTCTGTGGGGTGTGAGGGTGACGTGCTATATTCTTATTCTGTGGGGCGTGAGGGTGTCCCGCTATACGCTTATTCTGTGGGGCGTGAGGGTGTCACACTATATGTTTCTTGTCCCTGTTCTCTGTAATGCAGTATATCTATATAACACGCGCACCATAAGATTACATAAACTCTGGGTGTACTCGCTGTGGAGAGCCGTGTAACCTCCGTCTAGAGGTGCGTTATCCTCCCTTAGTGGTCCTGCAATGTAGAGGGTCGGTAGAGCCCTGCAGGCGCGCGGTGATTACCATGCAGGCGCGCCAGGCGGCTGCTGTAAAATGTTATTAGTTATGAGGCCGTCAGTAAGATCCGGTTATTAATCTACCAGCGCAATGTTTCCACTTATCAACCTTTTATCATCCAAATATCCCCGCGCTTTCCCTCCATTCACTCCCGTCCTCGTCAGAAGCTGCAGCTGGCGCGGCGCCCCGCAGGGGTTTACTTCATGGAAGACGTGTTTTATGCGAGTGGTAATTATCAGAGAAAATTAAACTCAAAAAATAATATTGAGGAAACGTCAGCTTTTCACCGGCGGCTTCATAAACAGAACGCTGGATTTTCGGCAATCTGTTGTTTCTTTGATTTCGTTATTATTTGCTCCCCCTTCCAAGACATGATCGACTCCGTCCTTTATTAATAAACAATACTTTTTATCTGTTGTAATAATTCATGCAGATTTGTACACGGCGTAATAGACAGTTTGCATTAATGCACGCGGATTGCATGGGGACTCTGCGCCGACATGTTGAACACACATTGTGTATAAGCACAGACACCTGTTACTATATATTAATTATTCACAACTTACACAAATATTTTGGCTTCTGAGCTTTTATAGACAGCGATCAAGTGATATAAAAAAAGAAGTTTGGGAACTCACCAGACTTCTGTCCCCATATTAGCAATAATTATCTCGCACTTAACACAAACACAAAACACACGATGATGTATATATTTGGATTTTAGCAAAAAAAAACTATTTATTGTGACGTTCCAGATAAACGTGATTAAACACCTGGATAGTATACAAGCTTTATAGTGTGTTGGACCAAAGGGAAGACATTTCCGTGGGCAAAAATAGTGGAAGAACTGAACTCCCATATTTTCCCCATAGACATGACTCCTGGTTCTAGAGGTTTTATGGCGTCTGAGCCACATCCTGTGCAGGGGTGGAAACACAAATATAAGCAGATACATGGTATAACAAAATATAAATATTTGTTCCCGGAGAGCTTTACTGTATCTCATTGACGCCTCGCTCCCTGAGAGATCTTTACTGTATTTCATTGACGCCTCTTTCCCGGAGAGCTTACTGTATCCCGTTGACACCTCGTTCCCTGAGAGCTTTACTGTATCTCGTTGACGCCTCGCTCCCTGAGTGCTTTACTGTATTACGTTGACGACTCGCTCCCTGAGAGCTTTACTGTATCTCGTTGACGACTAGTTCCCTGAGAGATTTTTACTGTATTTCATTGACGCCTCTTTCCCGGAGAGCTTACTGTATCTCATTGACACCTCATTCCCTGAGAGCTTCACTGTATCTCGTTGACGATTCGTTCCCTGAGAGACCTTTACTGTATTTCATTGACGCCTCTTTCCCGGAGAGCTTACTGTATCTCGTTGACACCTCATTCCCAGAGAGCTTTACTGTATCTCATTGACGCCTCGCTCCCTGAGAGCTTTACTGTATCTCGTTGACGACTCGTTCCCTGAGAGATCTTTACTGTATTTCATTGACGCCTCTTTCCCGGAGAGCTTACTGTATCTCGTTGACACCTCATTCCCAGAGAGCTTTACTGTATCTCATTGACACCTCGTTCCCTGAGAGCTTCACTGTATCTCGTTGACGATTCGTTCCCTGAGAGACCTTTACTGTATTTCATTGACGCCTCTTTCCCGGAGAGCTTACTGTATCTCGTTGACACCTCATTCCCAGAGAGCTTTACTGTATCTCATTGACGCCTCGCTCCCTGACAGCTTTACTGTATCTCGTTGACGACTCGTTCCCTGAGAGATCTTTACTGTATTTCATTGACGCCTCTTTCCCGGAGAGCTTACTGTATCTCGTCGACACCTCGTTCCCTGAGAGCTTTACTGTTTCTCGTTGACACCTCGTTCCCAGAGAGCTTTACTGTATCTCGTTGACGCCTCACTCCCTGAGATCTTTACTGTATCTCGTTGACACCTCGTTCCCTGAGTGCTTTACTGTATCTCATTGACGACTCGCTCCCTGAGAGATCTTTACTGTATTTCATTGACGCCTCTTTCCCGGAGAGCTTTACTGTATCTTGTTGACGCCTCGCTCCCTGAGAGCTTTACTGTAATACGTTGACGACTCGCTCCCTGAGAGCCTTACTGTATCTCGTTGACACCTCGTTCCCTGAGAGCTTTACTGTATCTCATTGATGCCTCGTTCTCGGAGAGCTTTACTGTATCTCGTTGACGCCTCGCTCCCTGAGAGCTTTACTGTATCTTGGTGACGCCTCGCTCCGTGAGAGCTTTACTGTATCTTGGTGACGCCTCGCTCCCTGAGAGCTTTACTGTATCTCGTTGACGCCTCGCTCCCTGAGAGCTTTAATGTATCTCATTGGCGACTCGTTCCCTGAGAGCGGTACTGTATCTCATTGACGCCTCGCTCCCTGAGAGCTTTACTGTATCTTGGTGACGCCTCGCTCCCTGAGAGCTTTACTGTATCTTGGTGACGCCTCGCTCCCTGAGAGCTTTACTGTATCTCGTTGACGACTCGTTCCCTGAGAGCGGTACTGTATCTCATTGACGCCTCGCTCCCTGAGAGCTTTACTGTATCTCGTTGACGCCTCGCTCCCTGAGAGCTTTAATGTATCTCGTTGGCGACTCGTTCCCTGAGAGCGTTACTGTATCTCGTTGACGCCTCGCTCCCTGAGAGCTTTACTGTATCTCGTTGACTCCTCGCTCCCTGAGAGCTTTAATGTATCTCATTGGCGACTCGTTCCCTGAGAGCGGTACTGTATCTCATTGACGCCTCGCTCCCTGAGAGCTTTACTGTATCTTGGTGACGCCTCGCTCCCTGAGAGCTTTACTGTATCTTGTTGACGCCTCGCTCCCTGAGAGCTTTAATGTATCTCATTGGCGACTCGTTCCCTGAGAGCGGTACTGTATCTCATTGACGCCTCGCTCCCTGAGAGCTTTACTGTATCTCGTTGACGCCTCGCTCCCTGAGAGCTTTAATGTATCTCGTTGGCGACTCGTTCCCTGAGAGCGTTACTGTATCTCGTTGACGCCTCACTCCCTGAGAGAGTTTTCATCTTTAGATATATTTTGAGGTGCAGGTAGGGTCAGACATAGTGGTTGGCTTGGACCCCTGGAGAGGGAATTCCAGTTCAGTGGTGAAACACAGACCTATTTGCAGCCACTCTGATGGATCTCCAGTGACGGAGCAGAGGTCTCTTTCCTCTCGCATCCATTCCTTTCTGTTATCTTTCTAAATATATGCAAAGTTTACGAAATCATTCGTGGTCTGGAGGACGGCTGCAGGAATTTCATGTTTGATTTGCTGAGCGTTTCCGGGGACGCGTGACGGAACCTTCCGAGCGGATTGTGTATCTGCGGTTCATTAAAGTGACATTGCGATGAGGAGTCACAATCCCAAATCTCAATACATCTAATGGGTTCACCGGAGCGGGGGGATTTTAATGGCTTCTCCACTCAGAAAATCACTTCATGGATAATTACAAAGACAAGTAGAGTATTGCAGCGAGCGCATGGCGAAGCTGCAGCTCCTGCTTCAGACCCCGACCGGAACAAACTCTACAGGACATTTCAGTTCTCTGAAACATCAATACGAGGGCACCAAAAGCCACGAGAAATCTGCCAGATGGGGTGAAAAGGGCAGAAGGACAGCAAATAAGAACTGCCTAGAGAAATGAAACACACTGTAACGTTGTACAAATGTAGAGCCGTATGAAGCAGCGAGTCCCGGGAAACCCGTATCGGTATCAACGGACCTCCCTGATACCTGCAGGGCCGGCCCGACAATGGAGCAGCGAGGAGCGCTTGCTCCAGGTGGCAAATATTGCACAGCGGCAAATTTTGCAGCTGCCGCCATCTTTATTTCGGACGCTGCACTATTTCTCGCCAGTGCGGTGGCAGCATCTACTGTGGCGGTCGCCGTGTGGCTACATTGCGTGTTGCCGCTGACCACGCCCACCCTTCCACACGCATGCGTCCATGGAGGGCGGGCAGCGGCCGTGGATTGATCCTCTGTCTTCCTCTTCAGCACGCAGTTGTTTTGAGGTGACCGAGTCACCTTGTTGTTGACAGGCCCTGGAGGACTGGACCAGCCACAGGCTGACTACCAGTGTCTGCAAAAGTAAGCCGGGGGGGAAATCTCCGCCTGAAGTGAGACCGAGGTGGGGGCAATATATCCATGAGAGCTGCAGCTGGGGGGCAATATATACCAATGTGAGCCTGGGGGGCAAATAGATCAATGAGAGCTGAGTACAATATATACCCATGAGAGCTGGGGGCAATATATATACCCATGTGAGCTGGGCTGGCAATATATACCCATGAGAGCTGGGGGCAATATATACCCAAGTGAGCTGGGCTGGCAATATATACCCATGTGAGCTGGCAATATATACCCGTGTGAGCTGGCTGGCAATATACCCATGTGAGCTAGCAATATATACCCATGTGAGCTGGCAATATATAACCATGTGAGCTGGGGCAATATATATCTATGAGAGCTGAGGCCAATATATATCCAAGTGAGCGGGGAGAAATATATACCCAAGTGAGCTGGGGGTTAACTATATATACCCATGTGAGCTGGCAATATATACCCATGTGAGCTGGGCTGGCAATATATACCCATGAGAGCTGGCGGCAATATATACCCAAGTGAGCTGGGCTGGCAATATATACCCATGTGAGCTGGGGGGAATATATATCCATGAGAGCTGGGGGCAATATATACCCAAGTGAGCAGGGAGCAATATATACCAAAGTGAGCTGGGGTTAATTATATATACCCATGTGAGCTGGCAATATATACCCATGTGAGCTGGGCTGGCAATATATACCCAAGTGAGCTGGGCTGGCAATATATACCCATGTGAGCTGGGGGCAATATATACCCATGTGTGAGCTGGTGCAAATATATCCATGTGAGCTGGGGGCAATATATCCACGTGAGCTGGGGGCAATATATACCCATGTGAGCTGGGGCAATATATATATCCATGTGAACTGGGGGCAAATATAACCATATGAGCTGGGGCAAATATACCCATGTGAGCTGGGGCAAATATATATATCCATGTGAACTGGGGGCAAATATATCCATATATACAGGGTGTGTGTGTCTTTTTAGGGGCTCCTCCATATATTCAGCGTGTGTGAGTGTCATTTTAGGGGGGGCAGCATTCCAGCCTTCGCTCCAGGCAGTCTTGGGCCGGCCCTGGATACCTGAAACCTCAAACACGGGAGCTTTTCATAAATTATGTCATTTTTTTTTACGTCCCCCCCCATTTATTTTTGCAGTTGCCTGAGTCGATACCGGTATTACCACCGAGCCATTAGTCCTAGCACTGGGCGACACTCCAGGCGTGCAGCCGGGTGTATTTTGTCCGGCCTCGTGTGATACGATGCAGAGTGTCTCCCGCTGCCAGCATTGTGTCGCTATCGGGCCACATGGCGAAACTTGGTGAATCACGGCCATTTTGATGAGCAACTGCTGGACAGACACACGTGCCACGGCCGACGCCAAACTGATAGACGGCTGACAGTCATCAATCCTGAATATCGGTACCAAACAAAAATCCAAAGTATCAGAATTTATCCTCGAATTTATTTTGATTTCTATAAATTCAGATTTGATTTTTCGTGAAACAGATGGTAAGCGCCACACAACACGCCGTAATCACCCCAACTCCAATGCCACACCAGCAAATAGTGGTTTCCCCCACACCATGAGATATAAATAAAATAGGACGTAACTGGTGAGCGCAAAAGAATGCTGTGGAGTCTGGATGTCTCATGCGAGTCCGCAACACATCATATGGTTATGTGGAGGAAGCATATACAAAACATCATAGCGCTAAACTGTAAATGATGTATTTAAACAGTATAGTGGTAAGATTATGCCACTCACAAGGATGGAGCCCTAGCACCGGCTCAGAGTGGGGAATTGCCTCTGGGTGTTTTTTCTTCCTCCTTGTTGGCAGGTGACCCCCACCTTAGGTATAGAAATTCTCTTTGGACACCGTGGAGTAGTGGAAACACGGAGAGAGAAATTGGAAATACAAGCTTTCCTAGTGTAAATCTCTTTAGTAAAGGGTACACAACTCTTGTTTTGCTAATTCGAGACTTACGTGAGGTGGAGCTTCCAGAGCTCAAATCGAATCGCCCATGGATTTTATTGTGGAAAAAAAACAAATTAAAAAAACAATCTGGAACAGGAAATGTGGCTTTAAAAGGTTTTAATAAAACAAATTAAAAAAACCCCATAAAATATGGCCCCAGAACGCGTTTCGCTGCTAAACAGCAACTTCCTCAGCTGGTTGAACAAATGCATATTTATAATAAAAGGGTATATGGTTATATGGGTAAAATGCATATAATAAAAGGGTATAAATACCCTGACATCATATGCATTTGTTCAATAAAGTAAATAATAAAGTAAACTAAAAAAAATCAAAAAAAAAAATCGGACTTTTAAAAAAAAAATATATAAAATCAGAAAAATGCTTAAAGTATCCTAAAAAATCTATAAATAAAGAGACTTTTTGCTGCAGAATTTTATAATGAACGGTTTATTAGATATTGAATTAAAACGGGAATATTTTTAACATTGAAGCCTATGGGATTCTCCTGAATTAACCTGCCGAATTAAACCACCGAATGGCAGGGCATTAGGGGAACCTTTCACTGCTGGTTTGTGTTCTCTGAATAGACAAAGCAGTGCTTCTCTATGGGGATTTCACTGCCCTCGAACAGGCACCGAACAGGCACCGTATGTGCAGGCAATTCGCCAGGATTTGGGGAATTGCCTGCTCTCTGAATAGCCAAATGGCCAGGAAAGGTAACCGAACACTGATTTTCAGCGTTCGTTACCTTTCTCAAGCAATTCGGATCTCTTTGGATAACCCTGTATGTCCTCTTGTTTTGCTACTTTGTTTCCTTTTAAATATACTCCCTTCCTCTACCTTGTGGATTCCCTTTACGTATTTAAATGTTTCTATCATATCTCCTCTGTCTCGTCTTTTTTCCAAGCTGTACATGTTAAGATCATTAAGCCTTTCCTGGTAACTTTTCTCCTTCAAGCCGTACACCATTTTAGTAGCCCTTCTCTGAACTCTCTCTAAGATGTCTATATCCTTCTGGAGATACGGTCTCCAGTACTGCACACAGTACTCCAAGTACTCCATAAAGCCGCGGGATTATTTTAGGTGGCGTTTTACAGGCTTTTTCTTCTCACCACAACTGTAAGAGGTACCACGGTTTATATTATAACATCATATTGTGACCAGAGAAGCAGCAAACGTGTAATGAATGACGCCCTTTCCACACGCGGTGTGTCCGGGGCCAGGCTGCCCGCGTAGAGATTAAACCATGCTAAAAAAAACCCCATCAAAATCCCTGAAATTCAAGATATTTCCTAAAGTGCCATAACGAGCGGTTCCTGAGTGCTGAGCGCTGCGCGGACGTGAGGCTTCCCATTAGATACAGTGTATGTTTATTATCCGGGCTGTTATGTCGCGGTCCCTGATCCTCCTGCGTTCAGACACACATATAACAATGCTCTTATTGTTGGTGGCAGCTCGGGTAACGGACGGATCCTCCATCCCATAAACAGGCTCAATGCACCAATAACAGCGCCTTGTCACATGATACAGACCTTCCTGCGACGTGGGTGAATGTGACACATTTTAGGACAGAGATTCTGCTAAAAATGTCTATTTTCGTCTCGGCGACACAGATATTTAATGTCTAAAGTAATTTCTGAGCTAATTGATGCAAAGTTCTGCAGGCTGCGAGTCGGCTCCCCCTCCCCCACTGATACTCCACATCTGATATCATTTCATTTTACCAATAATAATTAATCCCAGACTCCCTGTATTGTGTCCTCTCTGTGTATTACGTGTATTGCAGACATATCAGTGAATCCCAGACTCCCTGTATTGTGTCCTCTCTGTGTATTATGTGAAACACAGACATATCAGTGAATCCCAGACTCCCTGTATTGTGTCCTCTCTGTGTATTATGTAAAACACAGACATATCAGTGAATCCCAGACTCCCTGTATTGTGTCCTCTCTGTGTATTATGTAAAACACAGACATATCAGTGAATCCCAGACTCCCTGTATTGTGTCCTCTCTGTGTACTATGTGAAACACAGACATATCAGTAAATCCCAGACTCCCTGTATTGTGTCCTCTCTGTGTATTATGTGAAACACAGACATATCAGTAAATCCCAGGCTCCCTGTATTGTGTCCTCTCTGTGTATTATGTAAAACACAGACATATCAGTAAATCCCAGGCTCCCTGTATTGTGTCCTCTCTGTGTATTATGTGTAACACAGACATATCAGTGAATCCCAGGCTCCCTGTATTGTGTCCTCTCTGTGTATTATGTGAAACACAGACATATCAGTAAATCCCAGGCTCCCTGTATTGTGTCCTCTCTGTGTATTATGTGAAACACAGACATATCAGTAAATCCCAGGCTCCCTGTATTGTGTCCTCTCTGTGTATTATGTGAAACACAGACATATCAGTAAATCCCAGGCTCCCTGTATTGTGTCCTCTCTGTGTACTATGTGAAACACAGACATATCAGTAAATCCCAGGCTCCCTGTATTGTGTCCTCTCTGTGTATTATGTGAAACACAGACATATCAGTAAATCCCAGGCTCCCTGTATTGTGTCCTCTCTGTGTATTATGTGTAATTTAGACATATCAGTAAATCCCAGGCTCCCTGTATTGTGTCCTCTCTGTGTATTATGTGAAACACAGACATATCAGTAAATCCCAGGCTCCCTGTATTGTGTCCTCTCTGTGTATTATGTGTAACGCAGACATATCAGTAAATCCCAGGCTCCCTGTATTGTGTCCTCTCTGTGTATTATGTGTAACGCAGACATATCAGTAAATCCCAGGCTCCCTGTATTGTGTCCTCTCTGTGTATTATGTGAAACACAGACATATCAGTAAATCCCAGGCTCCCTGTATTGTGTCCTCTCTGTGTATTATGTGTAACACAGACATATCAGTAAATCCCAGGCTCCCTGTATTGTGTCCTCTCTGTGTATTATGTGAAACACAGACATATCAGTAAATCCCAGGCTCCCTGTATTGTGTCCTCTCTGTGTATTATGTGTAACACAGACATATCAGTAAATCCCAGGCTCCCTGTATTGTGTCCTCTCTGTGTATTATGTGTAACACAGACATATCAGTAAATCCCAGGCTCCCTGTATTGTGTCCCCTCTGTGTATTATGTGAAACACAGACATATCAGTAAATCCCAGGCTCCCTGTATTGTGTCCTCTCTGTGTATTATGTGAAACACAGACATATCAGTAAATCCCAGGCTCCCTGTATTGTGTCCTCTCTGTGTATTATGTGAAACACAGACATATCAGTAAATCCCAGGCTCCCTGTATTGTGTCCTCTCTGTGTATTGTGTACATGGTAGCAGAAAGTGGCTGCAGGGGATTGTGCTGTGACCGCCTGAGGCTCCTCACTTTGTGACCGGTGCTTGATTCTTATTGGATCTGCAGTTTTTTCGAGGTTTGCGTTTGATCCTGAATGGATACACTCTGAACGTGTAACAATGTAACCCGCACTGCTAGTACTTTATCTCAGGGATGCGTTTCTCAGAGGTTTCTTGCTGGAAGGATCTTGCTGCACCTCGCGGTTCAGACAGGACGTGTGGGACGCGTCGCGCTCCTGCCGGTGTTTATTATTAATTAGCCTTTTCCTCTCTTCGCTCTAATTGCCGCGAGGACGTGATGTATATGGATATTCCCTGAGCCGGCGGCTAGTGATATGAATAATGCAGAGGACGGGGCACGATGCCTCCCAGCTGAGTGACTTCATGTGAATGGGGCACGATGCGGGGCACCTCTATAAAACCTCTATACACGTATACAGTCACTCCGGGTGATCAGTGGGGTGTTTCTTACATTCTGTAGATGGACGGGTGTTCCCCCCCGGCCCGGGTGTTCCCCCCCCCCCCGGCCCTGTCACAATGTGCCTGGGGACATTTTCTTCTCCTTCTTATATAACAATGTAAACTCCTCATTAAATGAACAATTCACTCACCCTGCGTCGCGTTCCTCTGCGCGCGGACCGTCAGACGTAGCGAGACACAGAATGCACATTATGTTACAATTAACCCCTTCTGATCCGGATACTCCCATCAAACACATGGAAGGAGACAAATGCCGACTGAGCGCATGAAACATTTATCTGTAACCAGGTGAGCCAGGTGTCAGGTGATCGCAGATGCACGCAGCGCGCCGGGGCTTCTCCTTAAAGAGCACAAAGGACACACAGCGCAGGTTAAAGGGGCTTCCGGTAAAAGCCAGGAATAAGAGACGGAGTCTGGACTTTCTAAAGCTGGATGAGCAGCGAGTGTTACAGGAGTCCCTGAAGGATGGAAGAGCAGAGAACCGGAAATGACCCTCAGAAAACCTGTCTGGAGGCAGCCAGGCGCAACATATGTCTGGATGCGCCTAGCAGCAGACATCCGTTCGCCGCGGCCGGCCTCGGCATCCAACGCACCGGGGACATTACGGATACTCCTTCTAAAAGAAGGAAAAGGCCAGGAAATGCACCGTCTGCTGCGGCCGTTACTGCGCACAGCGCTGCCCGCGCCCCACATTTACACTCCATTGAAGGAGCGCAGCCCGACACCGAACACACGGCATGCTGGGACCACATTCCTGCAGCATGAACATAGGTTAATCGCTATTTCTAGCTACTTTACAGAAAAACACAAAGTGACTTAATGAGGAAATACTCCCATAAATAAATCCCGCGGGTCACGTGATTCCTGATTAACCGACGCCGCGCTGTGACAGTTTGTAAAGTGTCGGCTGGAATTTAACTAAAAATACCAAAGTACAAAAAAAGTACAGATATTTACCCAAAAGATATATAAAAATAATGCACAAATCATAAACGCGGCTCTGCATGTGCACCGTGCCCGGAAAACCAGGATTCAGACACTGACCCCGCCCCCTGCACTATCCTGACCCCACCCCCTGCGCTCTGTGTCCCTGACCCCACCCCCTGTGCTCTGTGTCCCTGACCCCGCCCCCTGCACTCTGTCCCTGACCCCACCCCCTGCACTCTGTCCCTGACCCCACCCCCTGCACTCTCTCCCTGACCCCGCCCCTGCACTATCCTGACCCCACCCCCTGCGCTCTGTGTCCCTGACCCCACCCCCTGCGCTCTGTGTCCCTGACCCCACCCCCTGCACTCTCTCCCTGACCCCACCCCCTGCACTCTCTCCCTGACGCCCCCTGCACTATCCTGACCCCCCCCCTGCGCTCTGTGTCCCTGACCCCACCCCCTGCACTCTCTCCCTGACCCCACCCCCTGCACTCTCTCCCTGACCCCGCCCCTGCACTATCCTGACCCCACCCCCTGCGCTCTGTGTCCCTGACCCCACCCCCTGCACTCTCTCCCTGACCCCACCCCCTGCGCTCTGTGTCCCTAACCCTGATTCCTGCCCTCTCACTCTGCATTACTAATCCCACCCCCTGTGCTCTATATTCCTTAACCCCGCCCCCTGTGCTATGTATCATTTATCACCCAATGGCCTTTCGGAGCATCTGACCCCTCCGCTATTTATTTATATCAGTGTCCGTCATAGATTTAGCTTTTTTGGGAAGAGATTGTTTAAAATTCAGTATATTTGTGATTAAGCCATTAATTTCCATGTTTGTTTTATGGCGCTCCGTCACCGCGGCTTTCAATTTATTGGCACAAGTATTTTCTGTAAAGTGTATCCTGCGCCCGGTGATTGGCGCGGCAGCGATGTTCCTGCGCCCGGTGATTGGCGCGGCAGCGATGTTCCTGCGCCCGGTGATTGGCGCGGCAGCGATGTTCCTGCGCCCGGTGATTGGCGCGGCAGCGATGTTCCTGCGCCCGGTGATTGGCGCGGCAGCGATGTTCCTGCGCCCGGTGATTGGCGCGGCAGCGATGTTCCTGTGCCCGGTGATTGGCGCGGCAGCGATGTACCTGCGCCCGGTGATTGGCACGGCGGCGATGTTCCTGTGCCCGGTGATTGGCGCGGCAGCGATGTACCTGCGCCCGGTGATTGGCACGGCGGCGATGTTCCTGTGCCCGGTGATTGGCGCGCGGCAGCGATGTGTTCCTGTGCCCGGTGATTGGCACGGCAGCGATGTACCTGTGCCCGGTGATTGGCGCGGCAGCGATGTTCCTGTGCCCGGTGATTGGCGTGGCAGCGATGTTCCTGTGCCCAGTGATTGGCGCGGCAGCGATGTTCCTGCGCTCCGGTGATTGGGCGGCAGCGATGTTCCTGTGCCCGGTGATTGGCGCGGCAGCGATGTTCCTGTGCCCGGTGATTGGCGCGGCAGCGATGTTCCTGCGCCCGGTGATTGGCGCGGCAGCGATGTTCGTCGTTCCGCGCACACGCAATCCTTCGTCCTGTGTCCGGTGATTGGCGTGGCAGCGATGTACCTGCGCCGGTGATGATTGCACGGCGGCGATGTTCCTGTGCCCGGTGATTGGCGCAGCAGCGATGTTCCTGTGCCCGGTGATTGGCGCGGCAGCGATGTACCTGTGCCCGGTGATTGGCGCGGCAGCGATGTTCCTGTGCCCGGTGATTGGCGCGGCAGCGATGTTCCTGCGCCCGGTGATTGGCGCGGCAGCGATGTTCCTGCGCCCGGTGATTGGCGCGGCAGCGATGTTCCTGTGCCCGGTGATTGGCGCGGCAGCGATGTTCCTGCGCCCGGTGATTGGCGCGGCAGCGATGTTCCTGTGCCCGGTGATTGGCGCGGCAGCGATGTACCTGTGCCCGGTGATTGGCGCGGCAGCGATGTTCCTGTGCCCGGTGATTGGCGCGGCAGCAATGTTCCTGTGCCCGGTGATTGGCGCGGCAGCGATGTTCCTGTGCCCGGTGATTGGCGCGGCAGCGATGTTCCTGTGCCCGGTGATTGGCGCGGCAGCGATGTTCCTGTGCCCGGTGATTGGCGCGGCAGCGATGTACCTGCGGCCGGTGATTGGCACGGCGGCGACGTACCTGCGCACGGTGATTGGCGTGGCGGCGCTGTACCTGCACCTGTGATTGGCGCGGCGGCGCTGTACCTGTGGGCGATGCTAAGAGCCTTAACCACAATCCACAGCATGAAAGGATATTTGGATCCAACAACCAGCAGAAAAGAACACGGACCTTACACCCCCGAGGATTCCAAGTGCGGTGTGGCCAGCAAGGGGTTAAAAGGACCTGATGCAGGAGCCGGCACCTTTTACTGTAAACCACTTAATTAATGAGACGCAATATATCACGAGACACCCCCCTGCTGTATAAAGTATAATGTGTAAAGAGAGGGAAAGTCCTCAGCGGCTCCTTCACTGAATTCCCGGGCGCTCTGCAGAGAGCAGGAAGCGACTCAGCCAATCAGCATTAAGTGATCCACAAAATCCAGAGCGAGTGGCGTCACTTCCTATTGGTCCACAATCACGCAGATAATATGATAAGTGTTTTCGGGTCATGGAGTAGAAAGGGGCGGATTCAGGGAATACATTTTTTTTGAAGGTAACAAGATTTTGTCATTTTACAAGAAGTTAAATCGGGGGCCCTGGCACAGCGTGCGATTCACTGGTTCTGCGATTTCCCTGGTTCTGCGATTCACTGGCTCCGCGATTCACTCGCTCCGCGATTCACTGGCTCTGCGATTCACTGGTTCTGCGATTCACTGGTTCTGCGTTTCACTGGTTCCGCGATTCACTGGTTCCGCGATTCACTGGTTTTGCAATTCACTGGTTCTGCGATTCACTGGTTCTGCGATTCACTGGTTCTGCGATTCACTGGCTCTGCGATTCACTGGCTCTGCGATTCACTGGCTCTGTGATTCCCTGGCTCTGTAATCAGCGGACGTGTCGGCTTTCTCGGCCTGTGAGGCGCCGTTACAGCCCAAACCACATCGCTGGATTGTGATACTGGAAATTCCTTTTTGTTTTGGCTAAATCTGTGCCCCCCCATGTTGATTCGAAGTCAAACGATCCTGACCCCCCCCAGAGAGGGGAGGGGCAGACCTCTTTATAAGGTCAGAGAAGGGGGAGGGACAGACCTCTTTATAAGGTCACTGAGGGGGAGGGGCAGACCTCTTTATAAGGTCAGAGAGGGGGAGGGGCAGACCTCTTTATAAGGTCAGAGAGAGGGAGGGGCAGACCTCTTTATAAGGTCAGAGAGAGGGAGGGGCAGACCTCTTTATAAGGTCAGAGAGGGGGAGGGGCAGACCTCTTTATAAGGTCAGAGAGAGGGAGGGGCAGACCTCTTTATAAGGTCAGAGAGAGGGAGGGGCAGACCTCTTTATAAGGTCAGAGAGAGGGAGGGGCAGACCTCTTATAAGGTCAGAGAGGGGGGAGGGCAGACCTCTTTATAAGGTCAGAGAAGGGGGAGGGACAGACCTCTTTATAAGGTCAGAGAGGGGGTAGGGGCAGACCTCTTTATAAGGTCAGAGAGAGGGAGGGGCAGACCTCTTTATAAGGTCAGAGAGGGGAGAGGGGCAGACCTCTTTATAAGGTCAGAGAGGGGGAGGGGCAGACCGCTTTATAAGGTCAGAGAGGGGGAGGGGCAGACCGCTTTATAAGGTCAGAGAGGGGCAGACCTTCTTATAAGGTCAGAGAGAGGGAGGGGCAGACCGCTTTATAAGGTCAGAGAGGGGGAGGGGCAGACCGCTTTATAAGGTCAGAGAGAGGGAGGGGCAGACCTCTTTATAAGGTCAGAGAGGGGGAGGGGCAGACCTCTTTATAAGGTCAGAGAGGGGGAGGGGCAGACCTCTTTATAAGGTCAGAGAGGGGGAGGGGGCAGACCTCTTTATAAGGTCAGAGAGGGGGAGGGGCAGACCTCTTTATAAGGTCAGAGAGAGGGAGGGGCAGACCTCTTTATAAGGTCAGAGAGAGGGAGGGGCAGACCTTCTTATAAGGTCAGAGAGGGGGAGGGGCAGACCTCTTTATAAGGTCAGAGAGGGGAGGGGCAGACCTCTTTATAAGGTCAGAGAGGGGGGAGGGCAGACCTCTTTATAAGGTCAGAGAGGGGAGGGGCAGACCCTTTATAAGGTCAGAGAAGGGGGAGGGGCAGACCTCTTTATAAGGTCAGAGAGGGGGAGGGGCAGACCTCTTTATAAGGTCAGAGAGGGGGAGGGGCAGACCTCTTTATAAGGTCACTGAGGGGGAGGGGCAGACCTCTTTATAAGGTCAGAGAGGGGCAGACCTTCTTATAAGGTCAGAGAGGGGAGGGGCAGACCTCTTTATAAGGTCAGAGAGGGGGAGGGGCAGACCTCTTTATAAGGTCAGAGAGGGGTAGCAGAGGGGAGGGGCAGACCTCTTTATAAGGTCAGAGAGGGGGGAGGGCAGACCTCCTTATAAGGTCAGAGAGGGGGAGGGGCAGACCTCTTTATAAGGTCAGAGGGGGGAGGGGCAGACCTCTTTAGAAGGTCAGAGAGGGGAGGGGCAGACCTCTTTATAAGGTCAGAGAGGGGGAGGGGCAGACCTCTTTAGAAGGTCACTGAGGGGGAGGGGCAGACCTCTTTATAAGGTCAGAGAGAGGGAGGGGCAGACCTCTTTATAAGGTCAGAGAGGGGGAGGGGCAGACCTCTTTATAAGGTCAGAGAGGGGGAGGGGCAGACCTCTTTATAAGGTCAGAGAGGGGAGGGGCAGACCTCCTTATAAGGTCACTGAGGGGGAGGGGCAGACCTCTTTATAAGGTCACTGAGGGGGAAGGGCAGACCTCTTTATAAGGTCAGAGAGGGAGAGGGGCAGACCTCTTTATAAGGTCAGAGAGGGGGAGGGGCAGACCTCTTTATAAGGTCACTGAGGGGGAGGGGCAGACCTCTTTATAAGGTCAGAGAGGGGGAGGGGCAGACCTCTTTAGAAGGTCACTGAGGGGGAGGGGCAGACCTCTTTATAAGGTCAGAGAGGGGGAGGGGCAGACCTCTTTATAAGGTCAGAGAGGGGGAGGGGCAGACCTCTTTATAAGGTCAGAGAGGGGGAGGGGCAGACCTCTTTATAAGATCACTGAGGGGGAAGGGCAGACCTCTTTATAAGGTCAGAGAGGGGGAGGGGCAGACCTCTTTATAAGATCACTGAGGGGGAAGGGCAGACCTCTTTATAAGGTCAGAGAGGGAGAGGGGCAGACCTCTTTATAAGATCACTGAGGGGGAAGGGCAGACCTCTTTATAAGGTCAGAGAGGGAGAGGGGCAGACCTCTTTATAAGGTCAGAGAGGGGGAGGGGCAGACCTCTTTATAAGGTCAGAGAGGGAGAGGGGCAGACCTCTTTATAAGATCACTGAGGGGAAGGGCAGACCTCTTTATAAGGTCAGAGAGGGAGAGGGGCAGACCTCTTTATAAGATCACTGAGGGGGAAGGGCAGACCTCTTTATAAGGTCAGAGAGGGGGAGGGGCAGACCTCTTTATAAGGTCAGAGAGGGGGAGGGGCAGACCTCTTTATAAGGTCAGAGAGGGGGAGGGGCAGACCTCTTTATAAGGTCACTGAGGGGGAGGGGCAGACCTCTTTATAAGGTCAGAGAGGGGGAGGGGCAGACCTCTTTATAAGGTCAGAGGGGGGAGGGGCAGACCTCTTTATAAGGTCAGAGGGGGGAGGGGCAGACCTCTTTATAAGGTCAGAGGGGGGAGGGGCAGACCTCTTTATTAGGTCAGAGAGGGGGGAGGGGCAGACCTCTTTATAAGGTCAGAGAGGGGGGAGGGGCAGACCTCTTTATAAGGTCAGAGGGGGGAGGGGCAGACCTCTTTATTAGGTCAGAGAGGGGGGAGGGGCAGACCTCCTTGCTCCTAGACATCCTGAGATCAACAGCCAAGAAATTGCAGCAGCAAAGAACTTTACAAATCCTGAAAAATACCTGCATTATGGGTGACCTGGATGTCCAGTCGCTGCTGGCGCAATTGTGGGCACATGCGGAGGCTGACGGGGCAAGCCTGTGTAGTTCACAAAGCCATTCAGGGCCGCGGCTCGGCAGGAAACAAAGTGTTACTGTGTAATGCGGACAATGCGACAACTGGAAACAGATTCCAACAAAGAAACAGCTGTCTGTCCTGACATTCCTCTCCCGTTCCACGAGCAGCGAAGACAAGTGACGGCAATCACAACTGGGCGACAGCATGCGACGTGCCGAATGGAATGTGTGCGATGGGTGCAGCCAAAAAACGATCTGCCCACTGGCATCAAACAATCCACCCCAAAACCCAACATGATGTATGGATAGTGTGACCCTGAGCTCTCGTGCTCTGTCACATAAGGAGATGATGTGCAACCCCACACTGACATGATGTCATTACAGCAGATTGTGATGTCATGCAGGCTAACGTGTAGTAATGAGTCGCTCATTGTGCTCTATGTTCAGGAGATCCAGTTCTAGTCCCTGGGTGAGCTTCATGCTGGTGCTCTGCCCGTCTGCCTGAGGACCCTGGCCTAAGAGGGCTCCATGCGGGTGATGGCGGTTACCGCTGCTATCTTTCTGTTTTAAAAATGTCTGCAGAAATTCTGTAATACGACAATGGACTTATGGGGAGGGGTGTTTCCATGTTCTCCTATTGCCCCAAGAGTGGTCATGTCACTCCCAGATGTGAGATGAGGTATTGGCTAGTCCTTTCTCCTCCTGGACTGCTTTCCATACGTGTGGTGCAGAGCAGTTTATTGTGCTCCTATACGTTGTCATCATCTTGCTGTTCATGTAATGGTGAACTCCAGGTGCCAAAGTCCCCTGATCACCCCGAATGTGATGCCCCATGAAAAGCAAAGCACTGGAAGCATACAATGTCACCTCCACAGGCAAAGGAGACACCAGCAGCAAATATCAAGCGTGGTATGGAGGAGACTGTATTTCACATAAGCGCGTAAAGAAAAGTGGAATGTCGCGGTGACCACCAGGAACATAGAGAGGGCTGCCCGGAGCATAAACCGGTACTGCCAGGAGCAAAGAGAGCTACCTGGAACATACCAGGAACAATGGAGGGCTGCCTGTAGCATAGCGCTGACTACCCAAAGCATAAACCGGTACTGCCAGGAGCAAAGAGCACCACCTGGAACATGCCAGGAACACAAAGTTGCTCGGAGCATACCTGGTAGTGCCAGGAGCAGAGAGAGGGCTAAATCAGACCTTTAAGGGCATTGCCAGACGCATTAAGGAGACTACCTGAAGCGTGGCAAGTGTTGCCTGAGGTTTGGCCGGGAGTGCCGTGCGTTACCTGTAAAGTCAGGCCGTGTTAATAATCCCCCCCCCCCATTTCAGGCGTTTCCAACATCCCCCTCCAAAGGTGCAAAGCCCAGTAGATGGATGTGAGCGATGGGTAACATGATATGAGCTGATGATAAAGTTACTTGCATGTCTGGATACATTTCGTTACACAATGTAACGAGCTGAATGAAGAGCTTCCTCGTCCTAATCTCATTCCAATTCACGATTAAATGTGCTGGCGCTGCGGGCCAGAAGCCTGGCTGACTGGTTCAGTCTCAGCATTGTTGCCGCGGTTGTTACTGCCGGGATTTGCCGTGATCTGAGTCTGGACTTACCTGCAGGTACAGATTCTCAGGACCTGGCCATTCAGGAGGCTGCAGACCACGCGGTGATCCTCGGTGACGGCTGCCTGTGGAGCTCCCACTCTTCCAAGAGCTTCAAGAGGAGACTAACCAAGTAAACATTTGTTCACAAGACGGTGTCGTCCTGCCAGCCGGGATCTGCATCGCTTGCACCAGGCAGGAGTCCAACAGGCTCCGAGGCTTTTTTTTTTTTCTATTTCTGTCTGGGAACACAGAAGAAATATTTTTGCAGATTTGTGGCGAGGCCCCGAATTCAGGCGCTGGTCAGACGCGGAGAACTGTAATTAGAGACTTCAAAAAATCGGAATGTGAGCCACGAAAACGCAGAGGAGGGAAAGACACAAACTTTCCCTGTAACAAAGCGCAGCAGAGGGTTTGTGGTGTCATCAGGGAGCGCTTTCTTCTGCTGGACCAAACCGTCACGTTATGAGCTCGTTGAGTTTTAATGAGTTTCTCCTTTTCATACGGAAAATGCAGAAACATTCGCCCGGCGACTCGCAAAACACGAGGAGGAGAAGACTAAGCACAGGACTTTAAACGCTGAGCTCTGAGATCTGCGGCTTTTATTTGAGGCAGGTGTTTCCTTTTAGGAGTTTCTCTGAATTCTGTAAATGTTGTGTTTCACATATGGAAACCCATCCTGGAATTCCGATCCAGTGCCTCTCACTCCCCAGGCTTTATTTTGCTTTCAGTGAAACGAATCCAAGTCCTGAGATTCTGTGAAAGTACAGGGCGAAAACCTCAAACAAAACCTCCAGCCACCCACGTGCACCCAAAGACCTGAGGACACCGAACGTTGCCGAGCTCACAGCATTCACTACAGACTGTAACACTAAAAGCACGACATGACCTGATCCGCTGTACCGTAAAAGCGCAACATGACCCGATCCGTTGTAACGCTAAAAGCGCAACATGATCCGATCCGCTGTACCGTAAAAGCGCGACATGACCCAATCCGTTGTAACGATAAAAGCGCGACATGACACAATATGCTGTAATGCCAAAAGCGCGTCATGACCTGTTCTGCTGTAACGCTAAAAAGTGCGCCATGATCTCATCCGCTGTAACACTAAAAGCGCGCCATGACCTGATCCGCTGTAACGCTAAAAGCGCACCATGAACTGATCTGCTGTAACACTAAAAGCGCGCCATGAACCGATCCGCTGTAACGCCAAAAGTGCACCATGACCTGATCTGCTGTAACGCTGAAAGCGCACCATGACCTGATCCGCTGTAACGCTAAAAGCGCGCCATGACCTGATCTGCTGTAATGCTAAAAGCGCGCCATGACCTGATCCGCTGTAACGCTAAATGCGCGCCATGACCTGATCTGCTGTAATGCTAAAAGCGCGCCATGACCTGATCCGCTGTAACGCTAAAAGCGCGCCATGACCTGATTCCGCTGTAACGCTAAAAGCGCGCCATGACCTGATCCGCTGTAACATGTAACACTAAAAGCGCGCCATGACCTGATCCGCTGTAACGCTAAAAGCGCGCCATGACCTGATCCGCTGTAACGCTAAAAGCGCGCCATGACCTGATCCGCTGTAACGCTAAAAGCGCGCCATGACCTGATCCGCTGTAACGCTAAAAGCGCGCCATGACCTGATCCGCTGTAACGCTAAAAGCGCGCCATGAACCGATCCGCTGTAACGCTAAAAGCGCGCCATGACCTGATCCGCTGTAACACTAAAAGCGCGCCATGACCGATCCGCTGTAACTGAAAGCGCGCCATGACCCGATCCGCTGTAACACTAAAAGCGCGACATGACCCGATCCACTGTAACACTAAAAGCGTGACATGACTCGATCCGCTGTAACACTGAAAGCGCGCCATGACCCGATCCGCTGTAACACTAAAAGCGCGACATGACCCGATCCACTGTAACACTAAAAGCGTGACATGACCCGATCCGCTGTAACACTGAAAGCGCGCCATGACCCGATCCGCTGTAACACTAAAAGCGCGACATGACCCGATCCGCTGTAACACTAAAAGCGTGACATGACCCGATCCGCTGTAACACTAAAAGCGTGACATGACTCGATCTGCTGTAACACTAAAAGCGTGACATGACTCGATCCTCTGTAACACTAAAAGCGTGACATGACTCGATCTGCTGTAACACTAAAAGCGTGACATGACCCGATCTGCTGTAACACTAAAAGCGCGCCATGACCTGATCCACTATAACGCTAAAAGCGCGCCATGACCTGATCTGCTGTAACACTAAAAGCGCGCCATGACCTGATCCGCTGTAACGCTAAAAGCGCGCCATGACCTGATCTGCTGTAACACTAAAAGCCGTGACATGACCCGATCCGCTGTAACGCTAAAAGCGCGCCATGACCTGATCTGCTGTAACACTAAAAGCGGCCATGACCTGATCCGCTGTAACGCTAAAAGCGCGCCATGACCTGATCTGCTGTAACACTAAAAGCGCGCTGACCTGATCCGCTGTAACGCTAAAAGCGCGCCATGACTGATCCTGTGTAACACTAAAAGCCGTGACATGACCCGATCCGCTGTACGCTAAAAGCGCAACGTGACCCCGATCCACTGTAACACTAAAAGCCGCAACATGACCCGATCCGCTGTAACACTAAAAGGTGACATGACTCGATCCGCTTATAACTAAAAGCGTGACATGACCCGATCCGCTGCAACCTAAAGTGTGACATGACTCGATCCGCTGTAACACTAAAAGCGTGACATGACCCGATCCGCTGTAACACTAAAAGTGCAACGTGACCCGATCTGCTGTAACGCTAAAAGCGCGACATGACCTGATCCGCTGTAACGCTAAAAGCGCGACATGACCCGATCTGCTGTAACACTAAAAGCGTGACATGACCCGATCAGCTGTAACACTAAAAGCGCAACATGACCCGATCCGCTGTAACGCTAAAATCGCGACATGACCCGATCTGCTGTAACACTAAAAGCGTGACATGACCTGATCTGATGTAACACTGAAAGCGTGACATGACTCGATCCGCTGTAACACTGAAAGCGTGCCATGACCCGATCCTCTGTAACACTAAAAGCGTGACATGACCTCATCTGATGTAACACTAAAAGCGCGACATGACTCGATCCGCTGTAACACTAAAAGCGCGCCATGAACCGATCCGCTGTAACGCTAAAAGTGCACCATGACCTGATCTGCTGTAACGCTGAAAGCGCACCATGACCTGATCCGCTGTAACGCTAAAAGCGCGCCATGACCTGATCTGCTGTAATGCTAAAAGCGCACCATGACCTGATCCGCTGTAACGCCAAAAGTGCACCATGACCTGATCCGCTGTAACGCTAAATGCGCGCCATGACCTGATCCGCTGTAACGCTAAAAGCGCGCCATGACCTGATCCGCTGTAACGCTAAATGCGCGCCATGACCTGATCCGCTGTAACGCTAAAAGCACGCCATGACCTGATCCGCTGTAACGCTAAATGCGCGCCATGACCTGATCTGCTGTAATGCTAAAAGCGCGCCATGACCTGATCCGCTGTAACGCTAAATGCGCGCCATGACCTGATCCGCTGTAACGCTAAAAGCGCGCCATGACCTGATCCGCTGTAACGCTAAAAGCGCGCCATGACCTGATCCGCTGTAACGCTAAATGCGCGCATGACCTGATCCGCTGTAACTAAAAGCGCGCCATGACCTGATCCGCTGTAACGCTAAAAGCGCGCCATGACCTGATCCGCTGTAACACTAAAAGCGCGCCATGACCTGATTCGCTGTAACACTAAAAGCGCGCCATGACCTGATTCGCTGTAACACTAAAAGCGCGCCATGACCTGATCCGCTGTAACGCTAAAAGCGCACCATGACCCGATCCGCTGTAACGCTAAAAGCGCGCCATGACCTGATCCGCTGTAACGCTAAAAGCGCGCCATGACCTGATCCGCTGTAACACTAAAAGCGCGCCATGACCTGATCTGCTGTAATGCTAAAAGCGCGCCATGACCTGATCCGCTGTAACGCTAAAAGCGCGCCATGACCTGATCCGCTGTAACGCTAAAAGCGCGCCATGACCTGATCTGCTGTAACACTAAAAGCGCGACATGACCCGATCTGCTGTAACACTAAAAGCGCGCCATGACCTGATCCGCTGTAACGCTAAAAGCGCGCCATGACCTGATCCGCTGTAACACTGAAAGCGCGCCATGACCTGATCCGCTGTAACATGTAACACTAAAAGCGCGACATGACCCGATCTGCTGTAACACCAAAAGCGCGCCATGACCTGATCCGCTGTAACGCTAAAAGCGCGCCATGACCTGATCCGCTGTAACACTGAAAGCGCGCCATGACCTGATCCGCTGTAACATGTAACACTAAAAGCGCAACGTGACCCGATCCGCTGTAACGCTAAAAGCGCGACATGACCTGATCCGCTGTAACGCTAAAAGCCGCAACATGACCCGATCCGCTGTAACACTAAAAGCCGTGACATGACCCGATCCGCTGTAACGCTAAAAGCGCGACATGACACGATCCGCTGTAACACTAAAAGCCGTGACATGACCCGATCCGCTGTAACACTAAAAGCGCGACATGACACGATCCGCTGTAACACTAAAAGCCGCAACATGACCCAATCCGCTGTAACGCTAAAAGCCGCAACATGACCCAATCCGCTGTAACACTGAAAGCGCGATATGACCTGGTTCTGCTGTAACACTAAAAGCGCGCCATGACCTGATCCGTTGTAACACTCAGGCTGGGGTCAGACGAACGCATTTTTCTCGTCGTCCGTGAAAAAGTGCGTTCGAACGAATGGACGTATTTTTTCACGGAACACGCGATAGCGGTCATACGATGCGCATTTTCCTCCGTGATTTGGTACGGATCATCAATTAAACCCTTTTTGCGTCTGGACGTTATGTTGGCCGGACATTAGCAGCGTCTGACGTCTCCTAATCACGCACACACGCCTCTAGCGGACGCAGCGCACTCTGTACGTCCATACTAGCGGTTTGACGTTCTCAAAAAAATTCCATTTGTTTGCCGCTTGCGTTGCGCGGCCGCACTTTCGTGCGGCCGTACTTCGTATATTGCCTGTCATTGCCCGTCATTTGCTGCTACTACGGCCGTGATAAAGTGCGGCTGCACGTGCGTTCGCACTGCGTTCGTCTGACCCTAGCCTAAAAGCACGACGTGACTCGATCCGCTGTAACACTAAAAGCGTGACATGACCCGATCCGCTGTAACACTGAAAGCGCGCCATGACCCGATCCGCTGTAACACTAAAAGCGCGACATGACCCGATCCACTGTAACACTAAAAGCGTGACATGACTCGATCCGCTGTAACACTGA
Source organism: Leptobrachium leishanense (assembly GCA_009667805.1). NCBI lineage: Eukaryota > Metazoa > Chordata > Amphibia > Anura > Megophryidae > Leptobrachium > Leptobrachium leishanense. The sequence goes on along the minus strand of CM019072.1, from coordinate 123,057,552 downwards.
AAGCGCGACATGACCCGATCCGCTGTAACACTAAAAGCGTGACATGACTCGATCTGCTGTAACACTGAAAGCGCGACATGACCCGATCCACTGTAACACTAAAAGCGTGACATGACTCGATCTGCTGTAACACTAAAAGCGCGCCATGACCTGATCCACTATAACGCTAAAAGCGCACCATGACCCGATCCGCTGTAACGCTAAAAGCGCGCCATGACCTGATCCGCTGTAACGCTAAAAGCGCGCATGACCTGATCCGCTGTAACACTAAAAGCGCGCCATGACCTGATCTGCTGTAATGCTAAAAGCGCGCCATGACCTGATCCGCTGTAACGCTAAAAGCGCGCCATGACCTGATCCGCTGTAACGCTAAAAGCGCGCCATGACCTGATCTGCTGTAACACTAAAAGCGCGACATGACCCGATCTGCTGTAACACTAAAAGCGCGCCATGACCTGATCCGCTGTAACGCTAAAAGCGCGCCATGACCTGATCCGCTGTAACACTGAAAGCGCGCCATGACCTGATCCGCTGTAACACTAAAAGCGCGACATGACCCGATCTGCTGTAACGCTAAAAGCGCGCCATGACCTGATCCACTGTAACGCTAAAAGCGCGCCATGACCTGATCCGCTGTAACACTGAAAGCGCGCCATGACCTGATCCGCTGTAACATGTAACACTAAAAGCGCAACGTGACCCGATCCGCTGTAACGCTAAAAGCGCGACATGACCTGATCCGCTGTAACGCTAAAAGCCGCAACATGACCCGATCCGCTGTAACACTAAAAGCCGTGACATGACCCGATCCGCTGTAACGCTAAAAGCGCGACATGACCCGATCCGCTGTAACACTAAAAGCCGTGACATGACCCGATCCGCTGTAACACTAAAAGCGCGACATGACCCGATCCGCTGTAACACTAAAAGCGCGACATGACCCAATCCGCTGTAACGCTAAAAGCCGCAACATGACCCAATCCGCTGTAACACTGAAAGCGCGATATGACCTGGTTCTGCTGTAACACTAAAAGCGCGCCATGACCTGATCCGTTGTAACACTCAGGCTGGGGTCAGACGACGCATTTTTCTCGTCGTCCGTGAAAAAGTGCGTTCGAACGAATGGACGTATTTTTTCACGGAACACGCGATAGCGGTCATACGATGCGCATTTTCCTCCGTGATTTGGTACGGATCATCAATTAAACCCTTTTTGCGTCTGGACGTTATGTGGGCCGGACATTAGCAGCGTCTGACGTCTCCTAATCACGCACACACGCCTCTAAGCGGACGCAGCGCACTCTGTACGTCCATATACTAGCGGTTTGACGTTCTCAAAAAATTCCATTTGTTTGCCGCTTGCGTTGCGCGGCCGCACTTTCGTGCGGCCGTACTTCGTATATTGCCTGTCATTGCCCGTCATTTGCTGCTACTACGGCCGTGATAAAGTGCGGCTGCACGTGCGTTCGCACTGCGTTCGTCTGACCCTAGCCTAAAAGCACGACGTGACTCGATCCGCTGTGTAACACTAAAAGCGTGACATGACCCGATCCGCTGTAACACTGAAAGCGCGCCATGACCGATCCGCTGTAACACTAAAAGCGCAACATGACCCGATCCACTGTAACACTAAAAGCGTGACATGACTCGATCCGCTGTAACACTGAAAGCGCGACATGACCCGATCCGCTGTAACACTAAAAGCGTGACATGACTCGATCTGCTGTAACACTGAAAGCGCGACATGACCCGATCCACTGTAACACTAAAAGCGTGACATGACTCGATCTGCTGTAACACTAAAAGCGCGCCATGACCTGATCCACTATAACGCTAAAAGCGCGCCATGACCTGATCTGCTGTAACACTAAAAGCGCGCCATGACCTGATCTGCTGTAACACTAAAAGCGCGCCATGACCTGATCCGCTGTAACGCTAAAAGCGCGCCATGACCTGATCTGCTGTAACACTAAAAGCCGTGACATGACCCGATCCGCTGTAACGCTAAAAGCGCAACGTGACCCCGATCCACTGTAACACTAAAAGCCGCAACATGACCCGATCCGCTGTAACACTAAAAGCGTGACATGACTCGATCCGCTATAACACTAAAAGCGTGACATGACCCGATCCGCTGCAACACTAAAAGCGTGACATGACTCGATCCGCTATAACACTAAAAGCGCGACATGACTCGATCCGCTGTAACACTAAAAGCGTGACATGACCCGATCCGCTGTAACACTAAAAGTGCAACGTGACCCGATCTGCTGTAACGCTAAAAGCGCGACATGACCCGATCTGCTGTAACACTAAAAGCGCAACATGACCCGATCCGCTGTAACGCTAAAATCGCGACATGACCCGATCTGCTGTAACACTAAAAGCGTGACATGACTCGATCCGCTGTAACACTGAAAGCGCGACATGACTCGATCCGCTGTAACACTAAAAGCGCAATGTGACCCGATCCACTGTAACACTATAAGCGCAATGTGACCCGATCCACTGTAACACTAAAAGCGCGACTTGACCCGATCCGCTGTAACACTAAAAGCGCGCCGTGACCCGATCCGCTGTAACACTAAAAGCACGACATGACCTGATCCGCTGTAACACTGAAAGCGCAACGTGACCTGGTCCTGCTGTAACACTAAAAGTTTTTGTTGTTTTTAAAAATAAGTTAAAACCTAAATAAAAAATAATGGGGGGGCTGTCAGCAGGACCTGCCCAATTATTATTTAAGGGCATAAAGAGGAAGTCTATTTTTCCACGCACTGTCCCTTTAATAAAGCGCTGCCCAGTTGTTGGATAATCTTATAGGGTTTGTACGGAGTCACGGTGAACGGAACCGCTATATTTATTGCTTGTTTTTGTGTCTGAGCTCTGCCGCACATGTGAAGGAACATATACACGCGCTACCAGCCTCCAGATGTCGTTACTGCTGTGTGGTGGGAACGCCCGGCTCTCCAGCAGCCAAGTCCTTTCGGCTTCTGACTCTACGTGGTGCCGCCACATGTATAAATAATATTCCAAACCTCATCAGCCGCTCCAACCAATAATCCAGGAAACCCAAAGGTTGTGTCTCTCTGCCTTTACACTGATTGCGACACTAAAGAGACGTGTCCAGGTCCCACTGCCCAATCCACCACGTCTTCCTGGACGCACGTTACTATAGGGGTTATTCAGAGAGCACCGAAATGTCATCACAGCAGGTTGGTGCTCTCTCTCGTTCCCCGCACTTCGGGGAATCAAATTCCATTCCCCAATCTTGCAGGGAATTCAGCATTCACCGCAGGGTCCCCGAAGTGCAGGGAAAAGCCAATGAAGGGATTCAAAAATTCACTGAAAACTCACGATACGATACAAAAAATTGGATCAATCTGAACACCAAAAGTCCTCCAAACACAGCGCTGACCAGCCGCCGGAGAAAGCCCACGAACAGGGTAAAAAAACAAAAACTATTGAAACTCAAAAGATTTCTAACGGTGTTTGCAAAAAAACTACTGGGTGAAAATATCTGGAATTAACACATAAAGATTCTATGAATAATAATAAAAATGGCTGTTACACGGAGTAAAAATCACGGAAAATGCCTTAAAAAAATTCCTAAAAATCGATAAATAGACTTTTTGCTGCAGATTAAATAATAAACGGTTGATTAGATATTGGTTTAAAACGAGAATATTTTTATCATTGAAGCCTATGGGATTCGCCTGATTAAACCTGTCGAATGAAACCACTCAACATCAGGGCATTTCACTGACTTTTCTCTGCTGTTCAATGTGAATAGATTAACCATTGCTTCTCCATGGGGATTTCACTGCCGCCGAACAGACACCGTATTTCGCTGCTGCCAAACAGCACCGTATTTCACTGCCGCAGGACAGGCACCGTATTTCACTGCTGCCGAACAGGCACCATATTTAACTGCCGCCGAACAGCACCGTAATTCACTGCTGCCGAACAGGCACAGCTCGGGATGCTGTGAGGGGCTGCGGGATGCTGTGAGGAGCTCGAGATGCTGTGAGGGGCCGCAGGATGCTGTGAGGGTCTGCAGGATGCTGTGAGGGGCCCAGGGATGCTGTGAGAGACTCGGGTGTTGTAATGGGCTGCGGGAGGCTATGAGAGGCCAGGGGATGCTGTGAGAGGCACAGGGATGCTGTGAGGGGTTCGGGATGCTGTGAGAGGCTTCGGATGCTGTGAGAGGCCCGGGGATGCTGTGAGAGGCTCGGGATGCTGTGAGCGGTACGGGGATGCTGTGAGAGGCTTGGGATGCTGTGAGAGGCACGGGGATGCTGTGAGGGGCTCAGGATCCTGTGAGAGGCCCGGGGATGCTGTGAGGGGGCCGGGGATGCTGTGAGGGGGCCTGGGGATGCTGTGAGGGGCCAGGGGATGCTGTGAGGGGCGCGGGGATTCTGTGAGAGGCCCTGAGAGGCTTGGAGGGGCACAGGGTTTCTGTGAAAGGCCCGGGGATGCTGTGAGGGGCACGGGGATGCTGTGAGGGGCACGGGGATTCTGCGAGAGGCTCGGGATGCTGTGAGGGGTCCAGGGATGCTGTTTGGGGCTCAGGGATGCTGTTTGGGGCTTGGGATGCTGTGAGGGGCCCGGGGATGCTGTTTGGGGCTCAGAATGCTGTGAGGGGCACGGGAATGCTGTGAGAGACAGGGGATGCTTTGAGGGGCACGGGGATGCTGTGAGAGGCTCGGGGATGCTGTGAGGGGCCCTGGGATGCTGTGAGAGGCCCAGGGATACTGTGAGGGGGCCAGGGTTGCTGTGAGAGGCCCGTGGATGCTGTGAGAAGCCCGGGATCCTGTGAGGGGCACAGGGTTTTCAAAGGGGCTCGGGGATGCTGTGAGAGGCCCGGGGATGCAGTGAGAGACCCGTGGATGCTGTGAGGGGCACGGGGATGCTGTGAGAGGCCCAGGGATGCTGTTTGGGGCTCGGGGATGCTGTGAGGGGCCCGGGGATGCTGTGAGGTGCACGGGGATGCGGTGAGGGGATCGGAATGCTGTGATGGGCCGCGGGATAAGAGGCGAGGTGGATGATGATGGAATTAATACGTGACATGATGGATTGAGCAGCGAGTTTTGCTGCCGGTCACTCGGAATCGCCGGTAAAGCCAATGTGTTTAAAGCCCCCCACTCATTAAAATAACGGCGGGTTGGAATCGGCCTGTGGCTTTTCGGGCTTGTGTTTCTAGAAGATTCTCTGCACTCTGCTAATGGAAACCTGTTGTTGTGCTCGGGGGCTGCGGTTAACATGTCAGCCTAAACGATCCTTTTTGCTGTGAGTCTGGCGAAGTGAGATCATCCCCTGCCCATCACTAGGGATGAGCCGAACACCCCCGAGTTAGGTTCGCATTCGAAATCGAATTTTTCAAAAGTTCGAATTCGAACTCGAACATGAACACGAACTCAATACAAGTCAATGGGACTCAAAGTTCGATTTTTAGAGTGCCCTCCAAGAGGGCATATATGCTAGATATTTGCCATAAAAGGTGTATGGGGGTCCGGGTAGTGCCCTGGAGGACAGGAAACAAGGACAAAAGTAAAAAGAAACTTTTTAAAGGGACAGTGAGTTTTCCATGAAATAAAGGGTTAAAAATAAAAATGAAAAATTCCTTCCAATATCGTGCCTAGGAGGTCCCCATAACCTACCCCTGAAGTGGCAGATTTCTAGGATGTATAGAAACATTTAAAAACAAAAAAATGACGCTTCAAATGACGGTAAATGCTTTTCCTCTAATCTATTCATAAACAACTGCTTGGGGCGGCAGCCTGTATGAAAAGACATTTTAGGACGCGCAGAAAAAGTTTAGTTATTTTTTGGCTAAATTATGGTGAAACTTATGCAGGCTTTGGATGAAAATAACAATAGGTGCTTTAAAATTGAGCCTTTAGCGTCGGCAACAGTGCCGTCACACCGTAACCCCTCTGTGGTATTGTGGAAGAGTGCAGGGGTGGACCATGCGGTCCTATATTAAAAAGATATGAATCTGATAAAGGCGTCAGTGCACCCAGATATAGTGCTTTTGGTGCCAGGCCAGCAAGTGCCATCATACAGTAACCCCTCTGTGGTATTGTGGAAGAGTGCAGGGGTGGACCATGCGGTCCTATATTAAAAAGATATGAATCTGGTAAAGGCGTCAGTGCAGCCAAATATTGTGCCTTTCATGGCAGCAAGTGCCTTCACACCGTAACTAGGCTTGTGCACCGATTTTTTTTTCGGTTCGATTCGGTTCGATTTTTCGGATTTTTAAACTTTTCGATTCGGCTCGTTTCGACCGATTTCTGTTTCGATTCGGTTCGGCTCGACTCGTTTTTCATGTACATTTTTTTTTCGGAATATCGACCATTTTTCGTATTTTCGTGTCACTTTGCTCGTTTTTTGTATCGACTTTTCGTCATTTCGGATAATTTTCGTTTTTCGGAATTGTACATGTTTTCGGAATATCGACCGTTTTTCGTATTTTCGTGTCACTTTGCTCGTTTTTTGTATCGACTTTTCGTAATTTCGGAAATTTTCGTTTTTTCGGAACGTCTGTTCTCATCGTTTCAAAGCAATAAATTTCGATTTGACACATTTCAAGTCCATTCGAAAATTCTGAAAATATTTTGTTTCGGCTCGGAAAACTTTTCGGATCTGTCATTTTCGGATCTAAAAATTTTCGGACATTCGGCCGCATCCGAAAACACGAATCGGGAAATTTCGTTAAAATTCCGAAATTCCGAAACCCGAAACGCACATCCCTAACCGTAACCCTTTTGTGGTATTGTGGAAGAGTGCAGGGTTGGACCCTGCGGTTCAAAAAATTTAAATGATATAAATGTGGCACAGGCATCAGTGCAGCCAAATTTTGTGGTATTGTGGAAGAGTTCAGTGCTGGAGGTTTTGTGAATGCAGAAGACATCCCGATCTATTCCGTTACTTCCACATCAGGGGATTGATAGCTGCTGATCCAGGACTGATTCATTTTGATAAATGTCAGCCCGTCTACAGAGTTGGTGGACAGACGCACTCTTTTGTCTGTGACAAAACCTCCAGCGGCACTGAACGTCCTTTCAGAAAGCACGCTAGATGAAGGGCAACCTAGTAGCTGCATAGCATATTGGCTAAGTTCTGGCCAGTGATCCAATCTCAACACCCAGTAAACCAGTGGATCATCTGCTGGAAAGGTATCCAGGTCTTCCCTTGCCCCTAGGTAGTCCTGCACCATATGGTGAAGACGCTGGCAATGGGTGCCTACATTTGACGTCCCTGGGCGTCGTGGACTAAAAAAATGTAAAAAGGCATCAGTCAAGCGGCCCCGGCCTTCACCACTATTCCTCTGATCATTCGCAGTCTCAGAAGCACCTGTGTCATCACTTGGTAACCTACCAGTGCCTGGAAAGGTGTTACACAAGTGTCGCTTTAGAGCGTCCTCAAGTTTTTTCATCCTGTGCTCCCTCTGTGCGGGCAGGATGAACTCTGCAACTTTACCCTTCTATCGTGGATCAAGAAGCGTTGCCAACCAGTAATGATCCCTCTCCTTGATAGCACGAATCCTGGGGTCCTTTAGCAGGCTTTGCAGGATAAGGGAGCCCATGCAGCATAGGTTGGAGGTGGCATTAGCTTCCGAGTCTTCCTGGTCAATGAGGAGGATGACCCCATCGTGCACTTCCTCATCCCAGCCATGTACTAGTCCTTGTGTTTCTGGGCACACAAAACCCTCCCTTGAAGAATCCCCACCTTCATTTGCCCCCACTACTTAAATATTCCTCCTCCTCATTCTCCCATGTCTGATCTGAGGAGGACCCGCTGGAATGCTGTCTGCGGAAAGACTGGGGCCTTGAGAGCTAGGGAAGGCCTCCTCTTTCTCCCTCTGCTCTGCCTCTAGAGCCACATCTATAATTCACCGCAGAGTGTGCTAAAGCAGGAACACTAAAGGAATTGTGTCACTGATGCATGCACTGTCCCTGCTCACCATACTCGTTGCCTCCTCAAATGGTGACAGTACAGTGCATGCATCCTTGATCCTCAACCACTGCGGGGGGGGGGAAACAAGTTGTCCTGAACCTGTCCTTGTGCCATACTCACACAGGTACTCGTTGATGGCCCTCTGCTGCTTGTGCAGATGCTGCAGCATTGCTAATGTCGAGTTCCACCTTGTGGGCATGTCACATATCAGACGGTTTGTGGGAAGATGGAATTCTCTTTGAATTTCTGCCAGGTGAAGACTTGCTGGGAATGACCGTCTGAAGTGGCTGCAGACTTCTCTGGCCTGGCTGAGAAGCTCTTCCAGTCCAGGGTACCTGGTTAGGAAATGCTGTGAAGCGCTCACTCCCGGAGGAGCCGCTGAAATTGAACCTCGGGTCAGTCTCCCCGCACTAGGGAATAAATATACTCCAGCACCGTTGTGGATTTTATAAATTATATAGTTTACTAGAATAAATAGCATATAATGAATAACACGGTGTTCGTAGATATATTTACAGTACTTCGTAATGCGGGAAACGCGCAGCGGAAAAGAAATACGATGCTTCGTAATTCGAGGAACGCGCAGCGGAAAAAGAGAAAATACAAGGCTTCGTAATTCGAGAAACGCGCAGCGGAAAAGAAAAATAAAAATAAATCTTTAACCCCCTTTTGTGTTTGGGGAGTGAGTCCCGCACAGGTTATGTCCCAGAATGTACGTGTGTGTGTGTGTTATGGTACCCGGGTACAATATTCAACTGGCCAGTGAATTGCTTAAGAGGTATCTTCGACTAGTCAAGTTGGGGCCCTGTGGGTTTTGGAAACAAACAGCGTGCTTTATTTTCACAACGGCCCAGAAGGCCTCTCACCCATCCGCCAGATACTTGATGCCCCGCTCGACCCAGGATGTCTCTCCGCTCGATGTTGACTGGGATTCTCTTGGTTACTGGATCCGCTGTCGGGCTTTCTGCACTTGCCGCAAGATATCCAGCTCACCGCCTGCTCTCCCTGTCCGATCGATCTGCAGTACTCCTATCTCGGGGTCTTCTAGCTTCCTCAAGATCAGAGCGGGTAGTCCTGTGAATCTCTGGGTCTTCCTCTGGTATACTGAATAACCCGGTCTTTAGCTCTGTCAGGCCCCAGCTGCGCTCCGGCCTAGTCGCTGTCTCGTTCTGCTGCTCTGCGTCTTGCTCCTCTCACTCCCTGGCGCGCTCTGCCAGCTCTCTCCACGAGGCTCAGGATGTAAGGGTCTGTGTCCCACCCACTTCCTGTGTCCGCTCCCAAAGCATGCCGGGAAATGTAGTCCCAATGTTCAATGTCTCTTATCGCACTTGTCTCCCTCCGGTGGCCAAAAATAGGTACTGCCACGACAGGGAATTAAACCCAGCGCTACACTCTCCCCCTCCTAGAACTCTTGGGTCTCTCCAAGGAGGTACAACAGTTACATTACATTTCAACACAATTTAGGTAACATATACAGGCTCAGCAGCAAGCATACAATGGGTTATATACACTTCCTCAAGTTGACTCATGCTTTGGGCTACCTCAGCTAACATAGCAGACACTTCGGGCAACCTTCGCTCTGTGGTGACGGCCTCTTCAGTGCTATGTCCTGGTGAGTCGTAGGTGAGTCGCTGGGGCGGTCGAACAGAGCGTTTTGGTTCTGGCTCAATCAGTTCCTCTTCAGGTGGAAGTACTATAGGCGCTGGTTCCGTTCTTCTTTCTACCACTGGAGCAGACATCTCTTCGGAGTATGATCCTTCCAGTGAAGGCATAGAACTGTAGTCATAAGATTCGACTTCAGGGACTACAGGGATTGCAATAGTCTCAGGAACTTCTAACTGAAATTCAGGAGCTTCAGGCCTCAAATTACTTTCCCACCGTTCAGGAACCGCGATAGTCTCTTCAGGCTCCGGTGAGCGCATCCAGTCCAGACAAAAACTCTCTTCCTCACTGTCCCTTTCGCTCTCTTCGACAGCCCGGGTCTGCTGAGACCGAGTAACGGGAGGCAAACGTGGAGCAGGCGGATTTGGCAGAGAAAGTTCGTCCCCAACTGGTATCCTCACAGCCTCTCTCAAAGGTAACAAATTATTCCGGTGCCAGTTCTTAAGAGACCCAGCCTTTCCATCCGGCCGGATTTGATACACCGGCAGACCCGGCAGTTGCTTGCAGACAATGTAGACTTGAGAACTCCATCTATCCACCAACTTTTGCCTCGCAGCAGCACCCAAGTTCTTCAACAAAACCCTATCACCGGGTTGTAGATCCTGTATCCGAACTTTCAAGTCATAGTTCCTTTTGTTCCTTTGCTCCCTGTTTCCTGAGGTCAAACGGGCCTGTTCAAACGCAGAGGCCAGATTCTTTCGAAGTCTGTCCACGTAATTTCTATGGGAAGCTACCGACGTCTGGTCTAGAGATAACCCAAACGCCAAATCAACCGGCAGTCGAGCTTCTCTTCCAAACATAAGACAGTATGGTGAGTATCCAGTGGCGTCACTCTCCGTACTGGTATATGCATGCACCAGAGTAGCTATGTGATGACTCCAACTCTGCTTCTCTGTGTTTGACAATGTCCCCAGCATATTTAGCAGCGTGCGATTAAACCTTTCAGGCTGAGCATCACCTTGAGGGTGATATGGTGTAGTTCGGGTCTTTTGGATTTCCAACAGTTCCAACAATTGCCCAACAAGTCGGCTTTCAAAGTCTCTACCCTGATCAGAGTGTATTCTCCTTGGTAGTGTTGTGGAAATTTTAGAATGTGGACATTATAGTCTAGGATGTGTGTGTTTTTATAAGTTGTCATCTGTCTCCCTGTGTTGGATTTGAATGTGTGGTTTCAAATCCAAGCCAGCGGCGTACATTATACTGTAGGGATAAGGTGTGTACAGGGGGCCGGTCCGTCATTCTAGTCCACACCTCTGTCCTTTTGATATGTAAATGTATTTACTGGACAAACTTGTTTTTCTGTTGGATAGTCAGTGGCCACTGGGCGTTGTCCTATGGTGTAATAAACAAATGACCAGAAGCCAGGAGCTCACATGGGACTGAGCACACTTTGGACTTGGCTCTTGGCTGAGGTGGTCAGATGAACTCCAAGTAGAAACAACGTGATGGTGTCTGTGTCTCTTTACTGCGCGGGTTCAGGTACGTATATCAGGGATGGCAGAGCTGCTTGTAAGTACAGCAGATCAAACTACATTAGGGAATTGATAGTAGATTAATTTCCAAAACAGTAGGCCGTAGTGAACAAAGAACTTCTCCATCAGAACCTTTGCTACTGTCGGAGCGCGTTGGTCTCTCGTGGAAAAGGCTTGGGCGTAACGTGTGAAGTGATCAGTCACTACTAAAATATTCCCTTGCCCACTAGCATCCGGCTCTAAGCACAGGAAGTCAATGCACACAAATCCATGGGTCCCTGACTCTGCAGATGGCTCATTGGAGCGGTTCGGGTCGGTAGGGTCTTCCTCTGAATACACCTCAGACATGAATGGCAATAACTTTCCACTTCAGCTCTCATGTAAGGCCAATAGAACCTGTCTCGCACCAGCTTAAAAGTCCTTTCAGCGCCCAAATGTCCATGCTCATCATGTAGCGATCGCAGCACACTCTCCCTATGTTTAGTGGGAAGGAATAACTGTTGGGTCTCTTCAGCATTGGTTGAGGGGCCCCTTCGGTAGACCACCCCATCCAACATCTTCAACCGTTCCCACTCTTTGTAGACCAATCTGGCTCCATCTGGGGAATTGGTCAGCAGAATTTCACGCTGGTTCGCAGTTAGGGCCTTTATGGTTAACGCAATTAAAGGGTCTCTGGCCTGATCAGCTTTCAGGTCCTGTTTTGAAAAGGTAGGTAGACTTTCATCCCTTAATTGCGTAGGGTTGCAGTAGAACTCCGGAACAGCCGCAGCCATGACTCCTATGGCCTCCGCTTCAATCCCTCCCTTGACCCGGCGCTCTGCTCCTTGACACAAAGCTTGGACACCGTCTGGAGTTAACTGAGTCCATTCTGTAGCGTAGGGTCTTCTCGACAAAGCATCAGCATCTCGATTATTCACCCCAGGGCGATACTTCAGGCTGAACCGAAACCCTGACAGAGCGGCCAACCGCCGATGTCCAGTTGCGTCCAGTTTCGCAGTAGTAAGGATGTAGGTAAGAGGATTGTTATCCGTCTTTATCACAAACTCAGCTCCATACAGATAGTCCTTTAGCTTGTCTACCACTGCCCACTTTAAGGCTAGGAACTCCAACTTGTGGGTAGGGTAGTTCTTCTCTGAAGGCATAAGGCTCCGGCTCACGTATGCTACAGGCCTCAGCAATCCACCATACTCTTGATACAGGACTCCTCCTAGGCCTTCTCTGCTGGCATCCACATGTAACTCATACGGCTTGTGAGGGTCCGCGTAGGCCAAGACAGGAGCTTGAGTTAGACTCTCTTTCAGCTTCAAGAAAGCACCTTCACATTGACTAGTCCACTCTCCCTGTATGGACTCTCGAGCTTTCCTTGATCCTGGAGCTGACGGGTTTCGGTCAGAGACCTTGCAGCCTTCTTCTGTGCTTTCCTTCTGTAGGAGTTTGTTCAGTGGTTGAGCTATTTTTGCGAATCCTCCTATAAATCTTCGATAATAGGAACAGAACCCCAAGAAAGATCTAAGTTCAGTGACGTTTCGGGGTCTAGGCCAAGAAGCTACGGCCTCCAACTTCCGAGGATCTGTTGAAACACCTTCTGCTGAGACCACATGTCCAAATACGTAACAGACGGTAGGCAGAATTGACATTTCTCCAGAGACAGTTTCAATCCCTCTTCATGGAGCCTCTTCAAGACCTTCTCCAAACGTTGCTCATGTTCTTCCAGAGTCTTTCCGAACACAATTATGTCATCCAGGTACACTAATACTTCGATCAGATTCATGTCCCCGACTGTCTTCTCCATTAACCGTTGGAACGTGGCTGGAGCCCCCGTAAGGCCTTGAGGCATTCTGTTGAATTCAAAGAACCCCAGTGGACAGATGAACGCAGTCTTCTCTTTGTCTTCAGGATGCATTGGTATCTGGTGATACCCACTTCGCAGGTCTAGTACACTAAACCATTTTGCTCCAGACAAACACTGTAAGGCATCTTCTATCCGAGGAGTAGCATATTGGTCTTGGATGGTTCTCCGATTCAGCGTGCGATAGTCTATGCATAGGCGGACAGAACCATTCTTCTTCCGGACCATCACTATTGGAGATGCGTATGGACTCCTAGACTCTTGGATCACCTTGGTTCTTTGCAGTTCATTCAGCTGTTCTCGCAGATCATCCAAGTCTCCCAGCGGAACTCGTCTTGACCTTTCACGAAACGGCTTGTCTTCTTGTAATCGAATGCGGTGCTCAGTACTTTTAGCTAGGCCTACGTCAAACTCATCTTTCGAGAACAATTCTCTCCACTTTAGAACTTGAGACTGAAGACGTTTCTTCCATTCAGGTGAAATGGGACCGTCCTGCCGAAGTGGGGCCCCTGTGGAGATTAGAAGGAACAGAGAAGGTTCTGCAAGCAGGAGAAGTAGCGAGCTTCCGGGCTTCAGTCAAGTTGAACGGATCGCAACTGGGTCCCTATGTGGTACTGGAAACCGATTTTAATCATGGGAGTGAAGCCGGAGTCAAAGTAATTCCTGAAATAATCTCCACTAAAGCTTTGAAAAGAACGCGAGGAAGAGTCTCAGTCAGCGTGTGCAATGTGTCTGATTCTCCAGTAGTCCTTAAAGCGCGAATGCCTATCGGGCAAGTAGCGTCTGCTACGCCTCTCTCTCCTACCGATTTAGGAGGGGGAGTGGATAAAGAGATTCCAGATGAAACTGCCACGACAGGGAATTAAACCCAGCGCTACAGCTGTACCACCAGATTTAGGACTTGTGCTAGTGTGGCACTATGTGTATTAAATCGGTATTAAACTCATTGCACCCCAAAAGAGTACTGTAAATAGGACTAAGTAGAAAGCATTTTGTTTTGTTATTATTGAAATTTACTAGAACATAGTTCTGTTGCTGCTGTTCTGACCTCCTACCAGCGGGTGTCACTGCTGTGTCCTCAGCCACAGAAACTGTACTTAATACCATGTGGTTGTCTCAGTGATTCAGTAATCCTGAAGTTACCACTGGATGCAGTTAAGAGAGAGTGTGCACAGTGCATCCAGAGTAAAAGCAGAATCTTTTATCTGTTTCAGGTAGGCAGAAAAGTATCTAAAGTCTAACAGTTAATGAGAAAGGTTATTAGAGATTTTATGTAAATAGGAGTTTGGTCAGACAGACCCCTGCAGACTAATTGCTGTGACAGGCCTGGTGTAATATGCATTGTAAACTGCAGTAGCTGTATTAATGTCTGTATAGTTGTTCTCTCCTTTAACATGGAGAATGTCATTTAACAGAATGAAGGAAGCATCAGTGTTTTATGCTGTTAAATCGGTCTGGTTACACAGGTTGCTAAATGGATTTACTGCAGCCACGTGCTGTAATCAACATGGCTGAATTAGGAAAGCATGCTAGTATAGTAACAGAAGCCTTATGTACGAGGAACTCCAGTTCCCAGAATCAGTTTTAAGTAGGTTTTATTTCTGAGAAGATGTGCAGAATATTATTACTTGTGTATGATCTTTGTTCTGTGCAATCTCCAACAGAGATTGAAAGTGAAACCAGATTATATTTTGTTGCTAGGTAGATTTGTTTAATTCTAGATATGTTTGTACCAATTGTTATTTAAGATAGACTGTATAATAGATTAGGATTTTATGTTATATAGATTCAGTAATCCTGAAGTTACCACTGGATGCAGTTAAGAGAGAGTGTGCACAGTGCATCCAGAGTAAAAACAGAATCTTTTATCTGTTTCAGGTGAACTCATAAAATAAATGTGTTGTACCAGAACAAGCTCCGTCTCTTATTCTAAAGAGTGCAACATATTTTGGCGAGCCAGCCAGGAGGAGTAAAGTAAAGCAAGAAAAGACTACTCCTTTTATCAGAGACGAATCTAGAAGTCAGTAGAAAGTTCTTGGAGGACAACGTGAGAAGATGGAGCAATTGCAAGATAAAGTGAGCACTACGCTACTGCAGCTAGAGAAAGCTCATCTTGTTGAAGTTTGCCGTTTTCTAAAGTGCCCTGAAGAAAGCGGGACAGGTTTCCTCACTGAATCCAGACGAACCCTGATTAGGAAGGCAGAGACAGTTTTGGAGGAGATTGAAGGCAGTCAAGAGGAAGACGAGGTTTGCCAGTATTTAAAAGACCTGTTGTCATTTATTTTAGGGGTCAAGCCCGGTGTGACAGATGCAGAATTAATGGTAAAGGAGGACACTCGGATTAGAGACCTCAGAGAAAAATACCTCCAACTGCAACAATCTCAAGAGGAAGCTCGCAAAGCGTTAGAAGAGGAGATGAGGACACTAGAGGATAGGATCAGCGTGAGCAGCGGAAGCGTGAGTAAAGTGGGGGAAATGACTGTACCATTACCAGCCACGGTGCCAGAAGTAACCCTCCGGCGGGAATTCAGAATCTGTGGACAGATTGGAGAAGGGGGACAGAAAGACAAACTGTCATACACAAGCCTGATCCACCAGATTGATGCAGGAATCCGGAAGGGACATTCTGAAGTGGAGATTATTGAGGCAGTGATACGGGCAGTCAGCCCTGGACTTCATCTCAGAGATATGTTGGAGATTAAGAGTGGACTGACTCTCAGCACGTTGAAGATCATCCTGAAGGGACACTACGGTGAAGATAGCTCCTCTGACCTGCTGCATAAGCTGATGAATATCTCTCAAGAGCCCAAAGAGTCAGCTCAGAACTTCCTATTCAGAGCAATTGAGTTGAAAGAAAAGCTACGGTGGAAGTCAAGTGACAAAGAAACGGAAGATAAGTACAGTACAGATCTTATTCAACGAAAGTTTCTTCGTTCTATTGAAACTGGACTTCTGAGTGACGCCATAAAATTTCAGGTAAAGCCTTACCTTAATGATATTGCTGTCACAGATGATGTATTGATTGAAAGAGTGAATGAAGCAGCTAATTTAGAGTTGGAAAGACAACAGAAGTTAAAGAAAACTGCTTATGGGAAAAATCCACGACTAAACGAACTCCATACGGAGGTAAACTGCCAGGAAAAGGAACCTTTGCCTGGAGCGTCAAAAGAGATTTGTGCAACAGCAAGGGGTGAAACTGCTAGAGATTTAAAGAAAACACCGGCAAACCTTAAAGAATCTGGCCCAGATCCGTATAAGTTAATGGAAGACCTCAAGGTAGAGATGTTTGAAATGAAGAAAATGTTCCTCACAGTCATAGAGACCATTAATCTACTACAACCAAGAGAGTTTCCAATGATCCAGACACCAGCAAGACAGAGAGGTTGTAGGGAAGGCCAAGGGGCCAATGCAGGAGCCACATGTAACCACTGTTTCCGCTGTGGTCAAGTAGGACACTTGTCACGGGGATGCAGAGTAAGGGCACAGCCGACGGAAAACTTTGAACGGGCTGCTGAGACGGGACCCCCAGTAGCTCCTTACCACGTGTCCCACCGACACCAGCACACACCAGTCAGAACTCCGAAACAGAAAAGACACCAGCATCCTACTAACATTCCAAAACAGCAGGGTAGAGTGTCCAGTAATGAGATTTCTATGAACGCAGTAAATTATTTATCACCACAACGGCAAGCCAAGCTAATAGCTCTGGTTGGAAGACGGTGCCTTGTCCGTTGCCGACTGGATGAGGTCACCATTGAAGCTTTGTGGGACACTGGGGCACAAGCCAGCCTTGTGAATGATGAGTGGAGGAAACAATATCTCCCACACACCACGATCCGGCCCATTGAAGAACTGCTTGGACCTGGGACTCTAACTGGACTAGCAGCTAACCAGACAGAAATACCATTCCTTGGATGGATTGAGGTGAGATTTCAATTGGTGGGTGAATCAGCATCAGTAGAGACACTGACAGTCCCAATTTTAGTCTCAGAAGACCCGCAAGTAGCTGAAAATCCAATTATTGGGTTCAATGTAATTGAAGAATTAATAAGTCAAGAGAAGAGGGTAGCAGAAACATCAGCCAGTGTTATACAGATGATGAGCAGGGCATTTTCAGTAACAGCAAAGACAGCTGAAACCATGCTGGGACTCATGCATACCTCAGCTACAAGTTATGATGAAGGCATTGTGAGAACAGGACGGAAGAAGATAGTCCTACCCGCAAACCAGACTACCTTTATACATGCCCGGGCTCATGTGGGAGTCCAAACCAAAGACCAAGAGATGATTTTTGTTCCATCCGAACTGTGTCCCTTACCAGAAGGTGTGATCATCAGTGAAGTGGTAGTAGATGTTTGTAAGGGAAGTCCAATCTATGTACCCATCCCTATTGGAAACACCACCAAGCATGATATCACATTAGACCAACGTTGTCTTCTGGGTCACCTCCAAACTGTAAAAGCAGTGTATCCAGCAGCAGTACAACCAGTCAGGGATAGGGAGTTACAACGTGAACAAATAAGTCACCACTCGAACAATGTGCTGAAGCCACCAGAGGTTGAAGTAAAGAAGCGGGCTAACAGCGGTGGTAGAAGTAATCAGAGGTGGGATCCTCCGGTAAATGTGGACCATTTAAGTGAGGCTCAGCAGCAAGCAGTAAGACATGTGTTGAGAGAAGAATGTCATGCTTTTGCCTTCGATGATGACGATATTGGTTGCATCCCCTCTCTTAACATGCACATCACTCTTAAGGATACCACACCTGTCCAGAAGACCTACATGTCGGTTCCGAAACCCCTCCATCAAGAAGTGAAGGAGTACGTCCAGGATTTGCTAAACAGGGGATGGATAACTCAGTCAAGATCATCATACTCTTCACCTGTAGTCTGTGTCCGGAAGAAGGATGGAAGTCTGAGGCTCTGCTGTGACTATAGAGAATTGAACCGAAAGTCCGTGCCCGATCGCCATCCAATCCCGAGAATACAGGACATGTTAGACTCCTTGAGTGGCAGCTCATGGTTCTCTGTTCTTGACCAAGGGAAGGCCTATCATCAGGGATTTCTAGACACCGAAAGTCGCCCGTTAACCGCATTCATTACTCCATGGGGACTGTATCAGTGGGTCCGTATCCCATTTGGGCTCAGTGCAGCTCCTGCTGAGTTCCAACGGAGTATGGAAGAGTGTCTGTCAGGTCTGAGAGATGATATCTGCCAACCTTACTTGGATGACAATCTTGTTCATAGCAGTACATTTGAAGATCACCTGAAGCATGTTCAGACTGTCTTACAAAGGTACCAGCAACATGGTATCAAGCTAACTCCTCGGAAGTGCGAACTATTCAAGAGAAAAGTGAGATTTCTGGGAAAGATGGTCTCGGGGGAGGGTTACACGATGGATCCAGCCGAGATTGCACCAGTACAGAAATTAAAAGAAAAGAAACCTGAAACAATAGGAGATTTGAGAAAGATGTTGGGATTTCTTTCGTACTACCGGTCCTACATTCCAAACTTTTCCAGAACTGCCAAGCCCTTATATGAGTTGCTATCTCTTACCGAATCTGAGCGAAATGGGAAAGACACAG
Source organism: Leptobrachium leishanense (assembly GCA_009667805.1). NCBI lineage: Eukaryota > Metazoa > Chordata > Amphibia > Anura > Megophryidae > Leptobrachium > Leptobrachium leishanense. The sequence goes on along the minus strand of CM019072.1, from coordinate 123,039,029 downwards.
TGTCTGTACAAGAGAGAGCCCCCCATGTAAAGAAGAAGGGGCGAACAACCAAGCAGCAAGGACATCTACCGTCCCGCAGATCTATTAGCTGGACAAACTGCCACCAGGAAATTCTAAACCAGCTCATTGACTATTTGTTGAAACCACCTGTCCTGGGATATGTAGATTTCACACAGCCGTTTGTGTTACACTGTGACGCATCACAGGAAGGTCTCGGAGCGGTGTTATACCAAAGGCAAGGAGGCAAGATGGTAGTGATTGCATATGGCTCCCGAACACTGACAGCACCGGAGAAGAATTATCATATGCATTCTGGGAAGTTAGAATTCCTAGGTTGAAATGGGCCATTTGTGAAAGGTTCAGGGATTATCTGTACCACGCATGCTCATTTGTTGTGTATACAGAACAACCCTCTCACCTATATCCTCACCACAGCCAAATTGAATGCCACAGGCCACCGGTGGGTAGCACAGCTTGCAGATTTTAACTTCACGATTCAATACCGTCCAGGCAAGTCAAATGCAGATGCAGATGGTTTATCTCGGATGCCGTTAGAGATCAACAACTACATGAACCAATGTACTGAAGAACTCAAACGGGATATCATCAGCTCTTCAATACTGGGAATATCGGTAGAGTTGGAAGAACCGTCTCAGGGAATAGGAACCGTTTTCACAAGGGCACTGGAACTGGTACAAGATGCACCACATAGTACAGTTACTAGCCCCCTGACTATGGGGCAGATTCGAAAGTCCCAGGAAGAAGACCCAATTGTTGGAAGAGTTCTGAGATACAAGACAAAGAATCAGCGTCCAGGAAATGAAGTCTTAAAGACAGAGCATCTGGATGTCCAGTTATTGCTGAAACAATGGACAAAACTGTTTGTGAACAAAGATGGGGTGTTATACAGGAAAACGTCGGAACGAGATCAACTGATCCTGCCCAAAGAGTACCACCCACTCGTCTTCAAAGAGTTACATCAAGAAATGGGACACCTCGGTGTTGAAAGGACACTTACTTTAATTAGAGACAGATTTTACTGGCAACATATGCAGAAGGATGTTGAACACTTTGTGACCAGAGTCTGTGAATGTCTTAAGAAGAAGAAGCCCACTAAGCCTACGAGAGCACCGTTGTCTACCATTACCACAACGTATCCGTTTGAAATGGTATCCGTTGACTTCCTGCACTTGGAGAAATGTAAACAAGGGTATGAATACATCCTAGTAGTCATGGATCATTACACCCGGTTTGCACAGGCCTATGCCACAAGGAACAAATCCGCCAAGACAGTAGCTGAGAAGATCTTTAATGATTTTGCACTCAAGTTCGGGTTCCCGAGCAAGATCCACCATGATATGGGAAAAGAGTTTGAGAATCAGATGTTTACAAGGTTGAAAGAACTCTCTGGAGTTCGTGGCTCTCATACGACACCCTATCACCCTCAAGGAAATGGCCAAGTTGAAAGGTTCAACAGAACACTGTTATCCATGTTGAGAACCCTGACGGAAAAAGAGAAGACAGACTGGAAGAACTCATTGGGAAAAGTTGTTCACGCCTATAATTGCACGCGCAGCGAGGCTACCGGATACTCACCGTATTACCTACTGTTTGGGAGATCCCCAAGACTTCCTATCGACCTTCTGTTCAATCGCGCGGTTGAAGAAAAACAAGAAACGTATGATGACTACGTAACAGAGTGGCAAAAGAGAATGAGTGAAGCTTATGTTGTTGCATCTAGAACCGCAAAGAAAGAAGCAACAAGAGGAAAAGTATACTATGATAGGAGAATCCAGGGAAATGATTTACAACCTGGTGGTCGAGTGCTGGTTCGGAACTTAACTGAAAGAGGAGGACCGGGAAAAATTCGTTCTTACTGGGAAGATAAAGTTCACGTAGTGGTACAAAGGAAAAGCAAAGAAAGTCCCGTCTACGAGATCAAACCAGAAAATGGAGAAGGTAGAAATAGAGTAATTCACAGAAATTTGTTGATGCCATGTGACCACTTACCACTAGAAAAACCAGAGAAGGCTGCAGAACAGACAATACCAAAGAAACGTGATTCTCTGGAGAAGAAAAGACAAGCAACTCGAAAGAGACAACCTCAAGATGACTCAGATAGTGACTCAGGTGAGGACTACCAACTAGTATACAGACTCAGGCCCCTCGTAGAGAAGAATTCAAGAAATGGAGAACCCATGCTAAACCCGAGAGCTAGAGTTTTCCAACCCCAAGTCACCCAACAGGCAAATGACTACCTACCGGTTGATGAAGGTTTAGAGGAGAACCGATACCATGGATGCGAGGATCAAGTTCCCCAGCCATCATTTGAAGCAGAACCGTCCTTCGATGAAGAACAAGAGACTCCTGAACAATCACCTAGGTCACACCCTCAAAGGGAGAGACGCCAACCAAGGATGTTGACTTATGAAACTTTAGGGCAACCTTCCGTGATACAAAGAGAAGTACCGGTGAAGGACATTCACACTAAATATTGCAGTTCCAGTTTTTGGAGGCCGTGGAATACAATGAACTTACAGATCGCTTATTAAAGTGATACTTAGAGATGTGACGTTGTAAATATTACTGTTATAGACATCAGAGTATACTGATCTAAACGAGGAAATGTCTATTGACATTAAATTTTGTGGGGGAGAGTGTGGCACTCTGTGTATTAAATCGGTATTAAACTCATTGCACCCAAAAAGAGTACTGTAAATAGGACTAAGTAGAAAGCATTTTGTTTTGTTATTATTGAAATTTACTAGAACATAGTTCTGTTGCTGCTGTTCTGACCTCCTACCAGCGGGTGTCACTGCTGTGTCCTCAGCCACAGAAACTGTACTTAATACCATGTGGTTGTCTCAGTGATTCAGTAATCCTGAAGTTACCACTGGATGCAGTTAAGAGAGAGTGTGCACAGTGCATCCAGAGTAAAAGCAGAATCTTTTATCTGTTTCAGGTAGGCAGAAAAGTATCTAAAGTCTAACAGTTAATGAGAAAGGTTATTAGAGATTTTATGTAAATAGGAGTTTGGTCAGACAGACCCCTGCAGACTAATTGCTGTGACAGGCCTGGTGTAATATGCATTGTAAACTGCAGTAGCTGTATTAATGTCTGTATAGTTGTTCTCTCCTTTAACATGGAGAATGTCATTTAACAGAATGAAGGAAGCATCAGTGTTTTATGCTGTTAAATCGGTCTGGTTACACAGGTTGCTAAATGGATTTACTGCAGCCACGTGCTGTAATCAACATGGCTGAATTAGGAAAGCATGCTAGTATAGTAACAGAAGCCTTATGTACGAGGAACTCCAGTTCCCAGAATCAGTTTTAAGTAGGTTTTATTTCTGAGAAGATGTGCAGAATTTATTACTTGTGTATGATCTTTGTTCTGTGCAATCTCCAACAGAGATTGAAAGTGAAACCAGATTATATTTTGTTGCTAGGTAGATTTGTTTAATTCTAGATATGTTTGTACCAATTGTTATTTAAGATAGACTGTATAATAGATTAGGATTTTATGTTATATAGATTCAGTAATCCTGAAGTTACCACTGGATGCAGTTAAGAGAGAGTGTGCACAGTGCATCCAGAGTAAAAACAGAATCTTTTATCTGTTTCAGGTGAACTCATAAAATAAATGTGTTGTACCAGAACAAGCTCCGTCTCTTATTCTAAAGAGTGCAACACTAGGCATGGTACATGCGTCAACTTACCCAGGCATAGGCCGGAGAGAAGGTTGCTGCCATTATCACAGAAGACCATTCCCAGCTGAAGCTGGTGTGGTGTTAACCATCTCTGCACCTGCCCCTGCAGAGCTGACAGAATTTCTGTCCCGGTGTGGCTCCTGTCCCCTAAACAAACCAGCTCAAGCACAGTATGGCATCTTTTTGCTTGAGCCATTGCGTAGCCCCTGTCAGGCGTCGGTTTAACTGCCACTTCGCCAGAGACACAGAAGGAGGAGGAGGAGGAAGAGGGAGAGGTGGTGGTGGAGCAGACAGACCTCATACAAGCAGCTTTCTGTAGGCATGGTGGAGGAACAAGCTCCAGCACAGAGCCCCGTCTTGGATCCCTCCCAGCTGCAATCAGAGTTACCCAGTGTGCTGTGAAGGAAATGTAACGACCCTCTCCATGCTTGCTGGACCACGTGTCTAAAGTCACATGCACCTTGCTGCTGACTGCCTTTCCCAATGACTCGATAACATTGTCTTCCACGTGCTGGTATAGTGCTGGAATGGCCTTGCGTGAAAAGTAATGGTGTTTTGGAACATGCCACTGTGGTACAGCACATTCAGTAAATTCACGGAAGGGAGCAGAGTCCACCAGCTGGAAGGGCAGCAGCTGCAATGCGAGTAATTTTGCTAAGCTGGCATTTAGACGCTGTGCTTGGGGATGGTTGGGAGTATATTTTTTCTTACGCTGCAGCAGCTGGGGCAACATAATCTGACTGTGTAAATCTTCAGCTGATGGGATGCTGTCACATTGTGAGGAAGGACCTGGTACATCCATTACTGTAGCATCATCCCTGTCAGTGGAGGTTGTAGCAGGCAATGACATGGCAGGACATACAGTAGGGGTAGAGACAGACGAGGAGGAGGAGGACCTACGCAAAGTTTTGCGCCAACGGGATGCATGGCAGGTGGTCATATGTCGCCTCAAGCACATGGTACCCAAGTGTCAGGTGTCTTTCCCACGCTTGAGCCTCATCTGACATAGATTACAAATAGCAATGCTGGGGTCTGCTGCACATTTCTTAAAGAACTCCCAGACAGCAGAGTTCCTGGATGTGTGCTTTGAGACAACAGCGCTCTGCACCTGAGCAGCTCTGACATCTGATGCCTTGGACTGACTAGTGCTACGGTTGGTCATATAGGATGTTGTGCCTCGTGTTTGTTGTGCCTCCTCCTCCTCCTTGACTCCTCTGTTCGATCAGGCACCCAGGTGGAGTCAGTGACCTCATCATCATTGTCATCACCCCCTGTCTCCCCGTCACTGGAGCCTACTTGGCAGTATGCTGCAGCTGCTGGGGCAACATAAGTGCCAGTTATTTGTGTGTCATCACTGACACCCCCTTCCTCTAGGTTGATTACACTCCCTTCCTCAACCTCAGAGATTGAATCAGAGAACTGTACTTGCTGCGCATCCTCAAGCAGCATGTCACTGTCATTGTAGTCAAACAATTCAGCTGACTCCTCCATGTGTGATAGTGAGGCTATGGCAGGAGTAGCTGTGGACATGGAGGCTGCATTAGATGTTTTGGCAGCTGAGGTGGACTGTAAAGCACTACAAGCGTGGCTGGCAGAGGATTCGGAGGATGAGGATGGCCTGGTTAGCCAATACACCAAATCCTCTGTATGTTGCTGCTGCTTAAGACGGCCAGCACCAGTTCGAAAGGACAAGCGTGCCCCTGCAGAGGATGCACCACGTCCACGACGACCAGAGGCACAGCCTCCCAACACAGAGGCTGCTTGCCCTCTTATCTGTGCCTGGGAGCGTCTGCCTGTCCTTTTTGGTCTTTCTGACATGGTGAGTGATATATAGATTAAATATATACAGAACTCTGATTCAACTCTGGTATAAAGATTAAAGATTTCTAGAACTCTGGTATAACTCAGTGAGACACACTGATAGCTGGCAGCCAGTGACAAGACACAGATTTCAATTCACAGAAACCTCCTATATGTCAGTGAGAGCCCCTGATGGGTGCCAGTGACAAGACACAGATTGCAATTTGCAGAAAATCTGCTAGAAGTATGTGGGACCCCCTGATAGGTGGCAGTGAGAAGACACAGATTACAAATCCCAGAAACCTCAAATAAATCAGTGAGACCCCCTGATGGGTGGCAGTGACAAGACCCCCAAAATTCTGGGTGGCAGTGACAAGAAACAGATTACCTCAATTCCCAAATATTTTGTAGAAATTAATGACCCCCCAAAATTCAGGGTGGCAGTGACAAGAAACAGATTACCTCAATTCCCAAATATTTTGTAGAAATTACTGACCCCCAAAATTCAGGGTGGCAGTGACAAGACACATATTACCTCAATTCCCAAATATTTTGTAGAAATTACTGACCCCCCGAAATAGTTGCTGGTGGCAGTGACAAGACACAGATTACCTCAATTCCCAAATATTTTGTAGAAATTACTGACCCCCAAAATAGTTGCTGGTGGCAGTGAGAACACACAGATTACCACAATTACCAGATATTTTGTAGAAATTACTGACCCCCCGAAATAGTTGCTGGTGGCAGTGACAAGACACAGATTACCTCAATTCCCAAATATTTTGTAGAAATTACTGACCCCCAAAATACTGTGTGGCAGTGACAAGACACAGATTACCTCCCTCTATTCCCAGATATTTTGGAGAAATTACTGACCCCCAAAATACTTGGTGGCAGCCAGTGAGAACACATAGATTACCTCAATTCCCAAATATTTTGTAGAAATTACTGACCCCCCAAAATTCAGGGTGGCAGTGACAAGACACATATTACCTCAATTCCCAAATATTTTGTAGAAATTACTGACCCCCAAAATTCAGGTGGCAGTGACAAGACACAGATTACCTCAATTCCCAAATATTTTGTAGAAATTACTGACCCCCAAAATTCTGGTGGCAGTGACAAGACACATATTACCTCAATTCCCAAATATTTTTAGAAATTACTGACCCCCCAAAATTCAGGTGGCAGTGACAAGAAACAGATTACCTCAATTCCCAAATATTTTGTAGAAATTACTGACCCCCAAAATTCAGGGTGGCAGTGACAAGACACATATTACCTCAATTCCAAATATTTTGTAGAAATTACTGACCCCCCAAAATAGTTGCTGTGGCAGTGACAAGACACAGATTACCTCAATTCCCAAATATTTTGTAGAAATTACTGACCCCCCAAAATTCAGGGTGCAGTGACAAGACACAGATTACCTCAATTCCCAAAATTTTGTAGAAATTACTGACCCCCCAAAATTCAGGTGGCAGTGACAAGACACAGATTACCTCAATTCCCAAATATTTTGTAGAAATTACTGACCCCCAAAATAGTTGCTGGTGGCAGTGACAAGACACAGATTACCTCAATTCCCAAATATTTTGTAGAAATTACTGACCCCCAAAATTCAGGGTGGCAGTGACAAGAAACAGATTACCTCAATTCCCAAATATTTTGTAGAAATTACTGACCCCCCAAAATTCAGGGTGGCAGTGACAAGACACAGATTACCTCAATTCCCAAATATTTTGTAGAAATTACTGACCCCCCAAAATTCTGGGTGGCAGTGACAAGACACAGATTACCTCAATTCCAAATATTTTGTAGAAATTACTGACCCCCAAAATTCTGCTGGCAGTGACAAGACACAGATTACCTCAATTCCCAAATATTTTGTAGAAATTACTGACCCCCCAAAATTCAGGGTGGCAGTGACAAGACACAGATTACCTCAATTCCCAGATATTTTGTAGAAATGAGACCCCCCCCCCAGTAGCTGGTGGCAGACTGGCAGTGAGAACACACGCTAACACAAGAACAATCTCCTCTCAAACGCATGCTGAAGCGCTATGTGAAACCTTATATAGTGTGCTGCGGGATTTAGCTCTGTGAGCCCATGATTGGGCCAAATTTGCCCAATCAGGACTCTGAGCCGTGATTGGCATAGTTTTGAACCTGTCTTGCACCTGACCACAGGTCAGGTGCAAGGCTGTAGCCAATTACAAGCTTCAGGCCAGTGGAAAAGTGCATTGTGGTGCATTGTGGGCGAACATGCGGCGAACATGCGGAAATGTTCGTAGTTCGCGAACATGCGAACATGCGATGTTCGAATCGAACTCCGAACCGATCGAACCGAACAGCTCATCCCTACCCATCACCCAATTCACGTCTCTCGATGCCCAGAAATCGATCGCCTTCCCGGTTAACACTGTGCGTTCCAGAATCAGGCGAGTAGGCACCAGCCCGTCTGATCAGCAGCACGGAGAGCACCGGGGTCCGGCTAAGGGGGCGGAGCGCATCCTAAATGACGAAAGAAGCCATAACTCCAGATCCCGTGGCCTCAGACACTGAAGGGTTATTTCAGTAAACGCCAGTTTCATTGTTACAAATAATGGTAAATGAAAATTAACCAGTTATCCAGCTCCGGCGACAACCAGAGATCCAGGGCGGCCGGCGGCAATCCTGAGAGCACCTGCCAGGGCGTTATTTGGGGGATTTCTAGGATAATTTAGATTTTTCGTATCAATATAATGTGATGTTTGTGATTCTGGCAGTGAAAGGGTTAATGACAGAAGCGGTAACCCACAGTTTTCCTCATTGATCCGGAACATGAAGATCTCAACGTTATCACCAGATTCCAATAATGTTCTTTTTTTGTTACTATGTTACTATGTGATAACAGAATATTCCGGATATAATAGTTACTATGGGATAACAGAATATTCCGGATATAATAGTTACTATGTGATAACGGAATATTCCGGATATAATAGTTACTATGTGATAACAGAATATTCCGGATATAATAGTTACTAAGTGATAACAGAATATTCCAGATATAATAGTTACTATGGGATAACAGAATATTCCAGATATAATAGTTACTATGGGATAACAGAATATTCCAGATATAATAGTTACTATGGGATAACGGAATATTCCGGATATAATAGTTACTATGGGATAACAGAATATTCCGGATATAATAGTTACTATGGGATAACAGAATATTCCGGATATAATAGTTACTAAGTGATAACAGAATATTCCGGAAATAATAGTTACTAAGTGATAACAGAATATTCCAGATATAATAGTTACTATGGGATAACAGAATATTCCGGATATAATAGTTACTATGTGATAACAGAATATTCCGGAAATAATAGTTACTAAGTGATAACAGAATATTCCGGATATAATAGTTACTATGGGATAACAGAATATTCCAGATATAATAGTTACTATGGGATAACAGAATATTCCGGATATAATAGTTACTAAGTGATAACAGAATATTCCGGATATAATAGTTACTATGGGATAACAGAATATTCCAGATATAATAGTTACTATGGGATAACAGAATATTCCGGATATAATAGTTACTAAGTGATAACGGAATATTCTGGATATAATAGTTACTATGGGATAACAGAATATTCCGGATATAATAGTTACTATGTGATAACAGAATATTCCGGATATAATAGTTACTAAGTGATAACAGAATATTCCGGATATAATAGTTACTATGGGATAACAGAATATTCCAGATATAATAATTACTATGTGATAACAGAATATTCCGGATATAATAGTTACTATGGGATAACAGAATATTCCAGATATAATAGTTACTATGGGATAACAGAATATTCCGGATATAATAGTTACTATGTGATAACGGAATATTCCGGATATAATAGTTACTATGGGATAACAGAATATTCCAGATATAATAGTTACTATGGGATAACGGAATATTCCGGATATAATAGTTACTATGGGATAACAGAATATTCCAGATATAATAGTTACTATGGGATAACAGAATATTCCGGATATAATAGTTACTATGTGATAACAGAATATTCCGGATATAATAGTTACTATGAGATAACAGAATATTCCGGATGTTATACAGTTGTGTTCAAAATTATTCAACCCCCACTGAAGAGTAATCACCTCTTCTCTTGTCTTCCTGGACCATTCTCTTGACTTCACCATGTTTGTAACCACACCAGTAAATGTCTAGAAGGAGCTGAGTATCACAGTCATTTTAAAGCTGCCTAATTGGTGCTTATTATGCTTTATTGCTGCTCCGTGACATCCACAGGTGTTTCAATACCTGATTGAAAACACTTGAATGAACCTCTGTTCTTCAGAGTGGTAGTCTTTAAGGGGTTGAATAATTGTGTCAATGAAGAATTCACAAAAGAAACATTTACTACTGTATTACAAAACCAATTGATGTCATTTTAGTTGCATATGGTTCTTTAAAAAGTCCTTGTAGGATTTCATTCTGAATACAATTACAAATGTCACTAAATTCCCTAAAACCCTTTACAGCATTGGGGGTTGAATAATTTTGAACACAACTGTAGTTACTATGGGATAACGGAATATTCCGGATATAATAGTTACTATGGGATAACGGAATATTCCGGATGTAATAGTTACTATGGGATAACGGAATATTCCGGATGTAATAGTTACTATGGGATAACGGAATATTCCGGATGTAATAGTTACTATGGGATAACAGAATATTCCGGATATAATAGTTAGTATGGGATAACAGAATATTCCGGATATAATAGTTACTTTGTGATAACAGAATATTCCAGATATAATAGTTACTATGGGATAACAGAATATTCCGGATATAATAGTTACTAATTGATAACAGAATATTCCATATAATAGTTACTATGGAATAACAGAATATTCCGGATATATAATAGTTACTATGGGAAACAGAATATTCCGGATATAATAGTTACTATGTGATAGCAGAATATTCCGGATATAATAGTTACTATGGGATAACAGAATATTCCGGATATAATAGTTACTAGTGATAACAGAATATTCCGGATATAATAGTTACTATGAGATAACAGAATATTCCGGATATAATAGTTACTATGGATAACAGAATATTCTGGATATAATAGTTACTATGTGATAGCAGAATATTCCGGATATAATAGTTACTATGGATAACAGAATATTCCGGAATAATAGTTACTATGGGATAACAGAATATCCGGATATAATAGTTACTATGGGATAACAGAATATTCTGGATATAATAGTTACTATGGGATAACGGAATATTCTGGATATAATAGTTTCTATGGGATAACAGAATATTCTGGATATAATAGTTACTATGGGATAACGGAATATTCTGGATATAATAGTTAGTATGGGATAACAGAAGATTCCGGATATAATAGTTACTATGAGATAACGGAATATTCTGGATATAATAGTTACTATGGGATAACGGAATATTCCCGATATAATAGTTACTATGAGATAACGGAATATTCTGGATATAATAGTTACTATGGGATAACAGAATATTCCGGATATAATAGCTACTATGGGATAACGGAATATTCCGGATATAATAGTTACTATGGGATAACAGAATATTCCGGATATAATAGTTACTATGGGATAACAGAATATTCCGGATATAATAGCTACTATGGGATAACGGAATATTCCGGATATAATAGTTACTATGGGATAACAGAATATTCCGGATATAATAGTTACTATGGGATATCGGAATATTCCAGATATAATAGTTACTATGGGATAACAGAATATTCCGGATATAATAGTTACTATGGGATAACGGAATATTCCAGATATATATTCCAGTCGGGTTCCGTGTCTCTCTGTAGTCATGTTCTGTGTCGCTCTTTAGTCGGATTCCATGTCGCTCTTTCGTGTTCTGTGTCGCTCTGTAGTCAGGTTTCGTGTCGCTCTGTAGTCGGATTCCGTGTCGCTCTGTAGTCGGATTCCGTGTCGCTCTGTAGTCGGATTCCGTGTCGCTCTGTAGTCGGGTTTCCGTGTCACTCTGTAGTCGTGTTCTGTGTCGCTCTGTAGTCAGGTTCCGTGTCGCTCTGTAGTCGTGTTCCGTGTTGTTCTGTAGTTGTTTTCTGTGTCGTTCTGTCGTTGTGTTCCATGCTGCTCTGTAGTCGGGTTTCGTGTCGCTCTTTCGTGTTCTGTGTCGCTCTGTAGTCGTGTTCTGTGTCGTTCTGTCATTGTGTTCCGTGCCGCTCTGTAGTCATGTTCTGTGTCGCTCTGTAGTCAGGTTCCATGTCGCTCTGTAGTCGGGTTCCGTGTCACTCTGTAGTCGTGTTCTGCGTCGCTCTGTTGTTGGGTTCCGTGTCGCTCTGTAGTCGGATTCCGTGTCGCTCTGTAGTCGAGTTCCGTGTCACTCTGTAGTCATGTTCTGTGTCGCTCTGTAGTCGGATTCCGTGTCGCTCTGTAGTCGGGTTCCGTGTCGCGCTGTAGTCGGTTCCGTGTCGCTCTGTAGTTGTGTTCTGTGTCGCTCTGTAGTCATGTTCTGTGTCGCTCTGTAGTCGGATTCCGTGTCGCTCTGTAGTCGGGTTCCGTGTCGCGCTGTAGTCGGTTCCGTGTCGCTCTGTAGTCGTGTTCTGTGTCGCTCTGTAGTCATGTTCTGTGTCGCTCTGTAGTTGGATTCCGTGTCGCTCTGTAGTCGGGTTCCGTGTCACTCTGTAGTCGTGTTCTGAGTTGCTCTGTCGTCATGTTCCGTGTCGCTCTGTAGTCGTGTTCTGTGTCGCTCTGTCGTCATGTTCGGTGCCGCTCTGTAGTTGTGTTCTGTCTCGCTCTGTAGTCAGATTCCGTGTCGCTCTGTAGTCGGATTCCGTGTCGCTCTGTAGTCGGGTTCCGTGTCGCTCTGTAGTCATGTTCTGTGTCGCTCTGTAGTTGGATTCCGTGTTGCTCTGTAGTTGGATTCCGTGTCGCTCTGTAGTCGGGTTCCGTGTTGCTCTGTAGTTGTGTTCTGTGTCGCTCTGTAGTCAGGTTCCGTGTCGCTCTGTAGTTGGATTCCGTGTCGCTCTGTAGTCGGGTTCCGTGTTGCTCTGTAGTTGTGTTCTGTGTCGCTCTGTAGTCAGGTTCCATGACGCTCTGTAGTCAAATTCCGTGTCGCTCTGTAGTCGGATTCCATGTCGCTCTGTAGTCGGATTCTGTGTCGCTCTGTAGTCTGGTTCCGTGTTGCTCTGTAGTCACAGGTCTCGGCTCCTGTAATAATGTCCAGTGATTCTATTTATTGTTTTCATTATTTTTCTGCTGCTGGAGATAAAAAGCTGAAATTCATGAAATCTGGCTCCTCCGCAGAATTCTTCCTGGATTTTTGGGGAGAATAATAGAATGTAGAAGGATTAGCGAAGGTGTAATAACCCTCGCAGCGCACACTGATCCGTTCATATAGAAGGAAATCACTCCCAAGCTTCCGGATATCCGGGGGTTTAGAGGTTTGAATCTGCTGATACACACGAGCCGCGAGGAGCCGCGGATTATTATCTGCTATGGATTGCAATAAAAATCGACGCCGGGGACAATAAATCCAAACAGATAAAGATTTTTGTTTTATGCAGACAAAGTATCCATAAAGCGCATCCAACAGCACAGTAATCAGTGAAATTAGCAAACGAGGCTGTAAATTAGCAGCGTGCCAATAATAAAACAGGGACAGAATCACGCCAATGATCCCATCACGGTCACTTTATGGACTATCTCTGGCACAGACCGTCTAATAGCCATTGTTTGACACTGCCACTTTTTATGTGTTTGATGTTCTCTAGGAGGACCATTGTTTTATTCTCACCGCCGTGTATTATTATCAGATACATTGATTCTGTCACTGTTTTATTATTGGCACGCGGCTAATTTACAGCCTCGTTTGCTAATTTCACTGATTACTGCACTGTTGGATGCGCTTTATGGATTATTTTTCTGCATAATCCCTGTATGGCAGATATTTTGGTTGTTTTATTTGTGCTTTTACCTTTATATCCATTTTTGGCAGCATCACATCTACTCATTTATTTACTTTCTGCATGTTTGCGTTGCTCTTTGATTATACCACTTTATTTAATAGGAAATTACCATATCGCGCCGGCACTATTGCACCCCGATTTTGAATCAGCGAGTTTTGAGCGTCCAGAGAGTATCACAGAATTCTAAACCTCCTGTGTCCCAGCTTCTCTGCATAGGACCCCACGGGAAGCGACGTGTTAAGGTTCAGCCACTTTAACCCTTTCGCTGCTGAGGCTTTTCACACCTCTGTGCTGAGGTCATTTTTACCGGTTTTGCTCATCATGTTTAAACGTGTTTTGAAAGCTTATTTTAGTATATGACCCAGACATATTATATATCGTTCTTTCCGTCAGACTCGGTAGATTCATAATATGTCATTATTATATGTATACGTCATGACCTGTCTGTATATTATAACAAAAAATGTAATAAAATATGTATTATCAATAATTTACAACGTGTAAAGTGTTTTTTTTTCACATTTTAACATGCGAGCAATTGCGGTTATATTTTGTATGGGGTGCGCTTGTTAAAAAAATTAGAGATGGGGTCTCGTTACATTTTTTTTTGGGAAAATTACACGATTTTTAACAAACGCACCGCATACAAAAATCGTTAGTACAGCATCATTGTTCACATTATAATTGAAATGGGAACAATATTGCTGCATTAACAACCAAAAAAAAAAAAAAAAAAATGTTTATTTTTTTTTTTATATATTTTTTTTTTTTTTTTTTTTTTTACAAAACCTTTCACAGTCGTGTTTGGTATCGTTGGAAACGGCCATGCTCTGGCCGATCCAACAGTACCAAACTTTAACCCCTAGCTGCCACGGATCAGGAGATAGGGGATTCATTGCAATCCCCTATCTCCACCGTTGGTGGCAGCTAGGGGTTAACTCCAGGACTGGCGTCATCGTGCTATGCACGATGACGCCAGTCCTCAGGGGGAGTTCCCGGAGGCTTGGCCGACATCCAAGATGTCGGCCAGCTCCGGGAAAGGATCACGAACCGGCGCTTTTCAGCGCCGATTCGTGATCCGGCACCCCAGGGGTTAATGCCAGGTACCATTTGGAAGGGCAGGCTGTGCCCTTCCAAATGGTGCCTGGGTTAACCCCCGCAATGCCGCCGATCGGGAGGGAGAGAGGTCCGAAGGACCTCCCCCCCTCCCTTTCAGGCGCCTCCTCCGCACATGTGGGGGGCACCTGAATTAGGTGTCATCGCGTAGCCGCGATGACACCTAATGTCCCCGCCGGGCTCCCGAGTGCTGGGCTGACATCCAAGATGTCAGCCCGCACCGGGGGGGCGCAGCAATCCGCCGGAATCCGGCGGATTGCTGCCTCCTGTGCTCGGACGCGCTGAGCGCGTCCGTAGCACAGGAGAACCACTTGGCTGGACGCGCTGAGCGCGTCCGTAGCAGCCAAGTGGTTAAACCACAAGAAACACTGAAAGCTCAGAAGAGGTGTAACTTAACGCAGACATTGAGCGGGACGATAAGGGTCCAAACTACAAAATGCTTTACTTGCATGTGCACTACCGCCCTGCACCACCAGAGGCTCTGCACCTTCCCAATTCCCATCACCATATGCAAAGCCCTCGGCTTGTTCAGCTGCTGGACCTGAGGAGTCAAGCTTGAATCTCTGGCACGTACTGAACGCCTCCACATGAGTAGGGATGAGCTGTTCGGTTCGATCGGTTCGGAGTTCGATTCGTACATCGCCTGTTCGCATTTTTGCGAACTACGAACATTTCCGCGTGTTCACCGCATGTTCGCCCACAATGCACCACAATGGACCACAAAGGACTTTTCCACTGGCCTGAAGCTTGTAATTGGCTACAGCCTTGCACCTGACCTCAGGTCACGTGCAAGACAGGTGCAAGACTATGCCAATCACGGCTCAGAGTCCTGACTGGGCAAATTTTGCCCAATCATGGGCTCACAGAGCTAAGTCCCGCAGCACACTATATAAGGCTTCACACAGCCTTCAGGACGTGTTTTTTGAGAGGAGATTGTTCTGTTAGTGTGTCTTCTCACTGCCAGTCTGCCACCAGCTAATGGGGGGTCTCATTTATACAAAATATCTGGGAATTGTTGTAATCTTTGTGTTCTCACTGCCACCAACTATTGTGGGGGTTTCATTTCTACAAAATATATGGGAATTGTTGTAATCTGTGTGTTCTCACTGCCACTCATCAGGGGGTCTCAATGATTTATAGGAGGTTTCTGGGAATTGTAATCTGTGTCTTCTCACTGCCAGCTATCAGGGGGTCCCACATCCTTCTTGCAGATTTCTGCGAATTGTAATCTGTGTCTTGTCACTGTTGCCAGCTATCAGGGGGTCCTATCAGGGGGTCTCACTGACTTGTAGCAGATTTCTGCAAATTGTAATTTGTGTCTTGTCACTGGCACCCATCAGGGGCTCTCACTGACATATAGGAGGTTTCTGTGAATTGTAATCTGTGTCTTGTCACTGGCTGCCAGCTATCAGTGTGTCTCATTGAGTTATACCAGAGTTCTAGAAATCTTTAATCTTTATACCAAAGTTGAATCAGAGTTCTGCAGCATATCTCCAATTTTTATAACAGAGTTGAATCAGAGTTCTGTATATCTTTAATCTATATATCACTCGCCATGTCAGAAAGACCAAAAAGGACAGGCAGACGCTCCCAGGCACAGATAAGAGGGCAAGCAGCCTCTGTGTTGGGAGGCTGTGCCTCTGGTCGTCGTGGACGTGGTGCATCCTCTGCAGGGGCACGCTTCTCCTTTCTAACTGGTGCTGGCCATCTTAAGCAGCAGCAACATACAGAGGATTTGGTGGATTGGCCAACCAGGCCATCCTCATCCTACCAGTCCTCTGCCAGCCAGGCTTGTAGTGCTTTACAGTCCACCTCAGCTGCCAAAGCATCTAATGCACCCTCCATGTCCACAGCTACTCCTGCCATAGCCTCACTATCACACACGGAGGAGTCAGCTGAATTGTTTGACTACAATGATAGTGACATGCTGCTTGAGGATGCGCAGCAACTACAGTGCTCTGATTCAATCTCTGAGGTTGAGGAAGGGAGTATAATAATCAACCTAGAGGAAGGGGGCGCTAGTGACACACAAATAACTGGCACTCATGTTGCCCCAGCAGCTGCAGCATACTGCCAAGTTGGCTCCAGTGACGAGGAGATAGGGGGTGATGACAATGATGATGAGGTCAATGACTCCACCTGGGTGCCTGAACGAACAGAGGAGTCAAGAGAAGATTAGGAGGCACAACAAACACGAGGCAAAACGTCCTCTATGACCAACTGTAGCCAGTCCAAGGCATCAGATGTCAGAGCTGCTCAGGTGCAGAGCACACATCCAGGAACTCTGCTGTCTGGGAGTTCTTTAAGAAATGTGCAGCACACCACACCGTTGCTATTTGTAATCTATGTCAGATGAGGCTCAAGCGTGGGAAAGACACCGGACGCTTGGGTACCACGTGCTTGAGATGACATATGACCACCTGCCACGCATCCCGTTGTCGCAAAACTTTGCGTAGGTCCTCCTCACCTGTCTCTACCCCCACTATATGTCCTGCCATGTCATTGACTCCAACCTCAACTGACAGGGATGATGCTACAGTAATGGATGTACCAGGTCCTTCCTCACAATGTGACAGCATCCCATCAGCTGAAGATTTACGCAGTCAGATTACGTTGCCCCAGCTGCTGCAGCGTAAGAAAAAATATAGTCCCAAGCATCCCCAAGCACAGCGTCTAAATGCCAGCTTAGAAAAATTACTCGCATTACAGCTGCTGCCTTTCCAGCTGGTGGACTCTGCTTCCTTCCGTAAATTTGCTGAATGTGCTGTACCACAGTGGCAGGTTCCAAAACGCCATTACTTTTCACAGAAGGCCATTCCAGCACTATACCAGCACGTGGAAGACAATGTTATCGAGTCATTGGGAAAGGCAGTCAGCAGCAAGGTGCATGTGACTTTAGACACGTGGTCCAGCAAGCAAGGACAGGGCCATTACATTTCCTTCACAGCACACTGGGTAACTCTGATTGCAGCAGGGAGGGATCCAAGACGGGCTCTGAGCTGGAGCTTGTTCATCCACCACGCCTCCAGAAAGCTGCTTGTATGAGGTCTGTCTGCTCCACCACCACCTCTCCCTCTTCCTCCTCCTCCTTCTCTGTCTCTGGCGAAGTGGCAGTTAAACCGACGCAGGACAGGGGCTACGCAATGGCTCAAGCAAAAACATGCCGTATTGTGCTTGAGCTGGTTTGTTTAGGGGACAGGAGCCACACTGGGCCAGAAATTCTGTCAGCTCTGCAGGGGCAGGTGCAGAGATGGTTAACACCATGCCAGCTTCAGCTGGGAATGGTCATCTGTGATAATGGCAGCAACCTTCTCTCCGCCCTATGCCAGGGTAAGTTGACGCATGTACTAGCACATGTCCTAAATCTGGTGGTACAGAGTTTCCTAACCAGGTACCCAGGGCTGGCAGAGCTTCTCAGCCAGGCCAGAAAAGTCTGCAGCCACTTCAGACGGTCATTCCCAGCAAGTGTTCGCCTGGCAGAAATTCAAAGAGAATTCCACCTTCCCACAAACCGTCTGATCTGTGACATGCCCACCAGGTGGAACTCGACATTAGAAATGCTGCAGCGTCTGCACAAGCAGCAGAGGGCCATCAACAAGTACCTGTGTGAGTATGGCACATGGACAGGTTTAGGTCAACTTGTTTTTTTCCCCCTCGCAGTGGCTGATGAGCAAGGATGCATGCACTGTACTGTCACCATTTGAGGAGGTAACGAGGATGGTGAGCAGGGACAGTGCATGCATCAGTGACACAATTCCTTTAGTGTTCCTGCTGGAGCGCACTCTGCAGGGAATTATGGATGTGGCACTAGAGGCAGAGCAGCAGGAGGAAGAGGAGGCCTTCCCTAGCTCTCAAAGCCCCAGTCTTTCCACAGACAGCATTCCAGCGGGTCCTCCTCAGATCAGACAGGAGGAGGATGAGGAGGAATATTTAAGTAGTGGGGGCATTGAAGGTGGGGATTCCTCAAGGGAGGGTTTTGTGTGCCCAGAAACCCAAGGATTAGTACGTGGCTGGGAGGAGGAAGTGCACGTTGGGGTCATCCTCATTGACCAGGAAGACTCGGAAGCTAATGCCACCTCCAACCTATGCTGCATGGGCTCCCTTATCCTGAAAAGCCTGCTAAAGGACCCCAGGATTCGTGCTATCAAGGAGAGGGATCATTACTGGTTGGCAACCCTTCTTGATCCACGATACAAGGGTAAAGTTGCAGAGCTCATCCTGCCCGCACAGAGGGAGCACAGGATGAAAACACTTGAGGACGCTCTAAAGCGACACTTGTGTAACACCTTTCCAGGCACTGGTAGGTTACCAAGTGATGACACAGGTGCTTCTGAGACTGCGGATGATCAGAGGAATAGTGGTGAAGGCCAGGGCCGCTTGACTGATGCTTTTTAAATTTTTTTAGTCCACGACGCCCAGGGACGTCAAATGTAGGCACCCATTGCCAGAGTCTTCACCGTATGGTGCAGGACTACCTAGGGGCAAGGGCAGACCTGGATACCTTTCCAGCAGATGATCCACTGGCTTACTGGGTTTTGAGATTGGATCACTGGCCAGAATTTAGCCAATATGCTATGCAGCTTCTAGGTTGCCCTTCGTCCAGCGTGCTTTCTGAAAGGACGTTAAGTGCCGCAGGAGGTTTTGTCACTGACAAAAGAGTGCGTCTGTCCACCGACTCTGTAGACCGGCTGACATTTATAAAAATGAATCAGTCCTGGATCAGCAGCTATCAATACCCTGATGCTGACGTATCGGAATAGATCGGGGATGTCTTCTGCATCCACAAAACCTCCACCACTGAACTCTTCCAAAATACCACAAAGGGGTTACGGTGTGAAGGCACTTGCTGCCACCAAAGGCACATTATTTTGCTGCACTGATGCCTGTACCAGATTTATATCATTTTAATTTTTTTAACCGCAGCGTCCAACCCTGCACTCTTCCACAATACCACAAAAGGGTTACGGTGTGAAGGCACTTGCTGCGACCAAAGGCACAATATTTGGGTGCACTGACGCCTGTACCAGATTTATATCATAAATTTTTTGGAACACAGGGTCCAACCCTGCACTCTTCCACAATACCACAGAGGAGTTACGGTGTGACGGCACTGTTCCGACACTACAGGCCCAATTTTAAAGCACCTATTGTTACTTTCATCCAAAGCCTGCATAAGTTTCACCATAAGTTAGCCAAAAAATCACTAAACTTGTTCTGCGTGTCCTAAAAGGTCTCCTCTTTTAATACAGACTGCCACCCCAAGCAGTTGTTTATGAATAGATTAAACGAAAACTGTTTACCGTCATTTGAAACGTCATTTTTTTTGTTTTTAAATGTTTCTATACATCCTACAAATCCCCCACTTCACGGGCAGGTTATGGGGACCTCCTAGGCATGATATGTGAAGGAATTTTTCATTTTTATTTTTAACCCTTATTTCATGGAAAACTCACTGTCCCTTTAAAAACTTTTTTTTTTTACTTTTTGTCCTTGTTTCCTGTCCCCCAGGGCACTACCCGGACCCCCATACACCTTTATGGCAAATATCTTGCATATATGCCCTCTTGCAGGGCACTCTAAAAACCAAACTTTTGAGTCCCATTGACTTGTATTGAGTTCGATTCGTGTTCGCGTTCGAACTCGAACTTTTGAAATTGTTCGAGTTCGAATGCGAACCGAACACGGGGGTGTTCGGCTCATCCCTACACATGAGCAGCAGCCAGGCCTGCGCCAGTGCCGTCACATCGGTTATCACCTACGACAGCTCTTTGTTCCTCCTGGTCGACTTGATTTAGGTTGACGGGGTTTAAGCAATCGCTGTCTTGACTTTCGGTTCATTGGTTCCTGGATGGGCTCTGTTGCGTCCACCTGGCCATTCTAAGGTCCTTGTCGTCCATCCTAAAGAGGGCTGTCTAAAGGTCTTCATGGGCCTTGGTGCGTGTCTACTCCATTCTTTTTACATCTCAATGTTCCTCTGACCAATTATCTGCACCCATTCTCCCAGTGCCCATCATTGTGTGCTTGGTACTTGGTGCATGCATAGTTAACGTTTCACTGGGACTAATTCGAAGCTGCGGGTCAGTAGCCTAATGTTTATCTTCGCCTAATCATAGAGAAAACCTCTTGTGTTCATTGTGTGGTTTTGGCCTTCTACCTGCTTGACCTGTGGTTCTTTGTTTACATATCTTTGTGTCGGTCATTGTGGTGGTAAAAAAAACAGGAAGGTGTCCACACAAACTCCGTCCCTTCCTGCACATGTAGTCCGTCACTTCTTGGCACAGGTTCTCCCTGGATTCCTGGCGGTGGGACGTTCCAAACCTTCACATAGAAACCAAACTCACGAAAACACAAACACTTTGTATCATTAAGATGTTTGTGATGTGGAGTTTCTTGGTAGAGATGTATAAACTAGTCAAACTGTGACATTCCCTTTTTTCCAGTTCAAACACTGGGACAATGGGGGGGCACTGGGTGGTATTGGGTCAAGACTCACAAGACCTACAGCTCCAGGCCTATTAAAGTCATAGACCAGCTCTGCTTGTAGTGAATGCCGCCACTTGGTGCTCTATCCATGGCACCATCTCCTGGCAGCTGCTGCTTTCCTCGCCAATGGTAATCTGGTAAATCTCGCTCTGGTGAATCTAGATATCCTAATTCTTCCAGATAACCCTGGAGGTGTTTGGTTGTGGCTGGACCATTGTCTTCTCTAATGAGTAGCCCAGTGCTGTAATGCCAATGTTGAAGAGGGCAAAATGCACGTAATGTGTGGATAATCCCGTTACAAAGTGCCGGTGACCTGCTCAGCGCTGCGCTCCGTCACTATGGTCTATGTTTACTGGTCTCACTCTGCAGGCCAGCATGGTGGTTATTTACTCTGGTTCCTCTCCAGGGGACTTTTCTCCGTTTTCTGTGAGCTGCCGTGTTGCCCTAGTCTTCACATTATACTCCACCAAGGCCAGCTTTGGTTTCTCTGCACCTGGCGCTCTTGGCAGAGGGCATCACCTTTTTGTCCTTCCTGGCGCCGGGTAAACCCTGAGATTAACTGGCACAAAAGGGTTAGAACGTGGGCAATGATATGAAAAAGCCGCTTTCAGCGTGCAACAAAGGGAGAGGTTCTCCTCGTTCAGCCGAATCATCAAGCAAATAAACATTACCACTGGTGTCTGGGCTTCCCCAAAGGCCGCAGGTGGAGGAGCCCACGTATTGAGCTTCTGGGTCAATCAAGGGACAACTGTGAAAAACCAGGAGCAGATCCACAGCCACCATCCTCAGCATGGCGGTGATATGCTGTGTGTAAAAACGTGCCGGGCCTGGGGAGGAAGGAATTTCACTGGATTTCAGTGTTTGTGTCTTTCTGGCTGATCTCGTGGGGATCGTTTCTCTTGGGGGGTCGGGCCAGCGGGGCTGGATTTCAGTGTTTGTCTCTTTCTGGCTGATCTCATGGGGATCGATTCTATTGGGGGGGTCGGGCCGGTGGGGCTGGACTCACTGAGCTCACATTCTGCATTTCTATCCAGTGGAATAATAATAAAAATGCATCTACTTCTCCTTAAAACGCCGGAATATGCCATTTTGTGTCCCGGTATCGGCTGCACCAAACCTCGCGGCCAGCGATGTGAGGTGTCAAGGAAATAAACACAAAGGGCTGTGAACAGGGAGCATGTTCGGCAAACAGCCGGCACGCACAACTCCTTGTCTTTAAATTGTTCCTCCTTGCTGAGCTCGGGGAACTCCCAGGTGATCACTTGGATCCTTTTAAAACACTAAAACATATGGTTCCTGTTACTAATCCTGAAGGTCACAGAGCTACAAGGTCGACAACCCCCCCCCCCCATACATAAAAGATGACCATGGGCTGAATCCTGGGAGGGGGAACCATCAGGGGCCAACAGAAAAATAGTGTGTGTCCTCCTACAGGGCTCGGACCGAATGAAAACACAGGTGCAAGAGACGCCTGCATTTATACGGTCTGTATATAACACTGTGACACACACGAAATGCTCTGCCCGCACAGGACCTTATTCTGCTTTCGGTGCGTGCCACTGCTGCCATGTTTCTTCTGTCCATCAAACACTGCTCTGCCTGAGCTCCTACACCTGTCTCCTCCAAACCGGGGTGGAGACACCGAGGACATTATAAAACAATACAGATTACTGGGCTTTATGCGGATGGCCCTGTGTAATATCATTTGATTCACAGGACACATGGACAGACACCACTCCAGCTATGTCCTACATCCAGGAATGTCAGCAGGTAACACAGATAACACAAAGAGACTGTATAGACTGAAAGATAATAAAGCTCTGACTGTGTAATACAGCAATAGGACAAGAAGTAGCAACATTTTCCGAACTCACAGGATTCCGAAGGGAAACGTAGGCACCATATTCCTCTCTGGAAGCTCCTCACATTCTCCTGAGGCTCCACCACCACAGAGACATCAAAAAACAAGGATATTCCAAAGTATGTAGTATTTATTGTTTAATACACTCGCCCAACGCATTTTGCCCGATATTGGACTTCTTCCAAGGGCACAACTAAAGGCAGAATAAAATCAACCTGGTCTGCCTCGCTAGGCCTTGCCGAAAAGCACCCATAATGACCTTCTCTGCCCTGCAGGGGTCACTAAGGACGCCATTGGAACCTGGAATAAACGGGCTGCCAAAACCTGGGAGGAATGTGTGCTTTGCGTCACTTTTCTTCTGATAGAATCTCTCTATGAAGCCCCTTCTCTGGTTCCTGAAGACACCGGCTGTTTGACGTGCCTGTGAGTGAAGGCGCCTCAGCCTCGTGCCTCAGGACTGCGAGATAATGGATTTTCTGAGCACGCGGCACAAACGCTGATGTCAGACTACATTTTAACGTAATAATTTTAAAAGGGTTTGGGAAGGTGTTTAGCAGTTTGCGGCTCACTGGGTGCCGCATCCGAGCCAAGTCCTTCTCACAGCCGCTGCGCAGGGGGCCTTGAGGAGCCGCGCTCCAAAATGCAAATCCCACGAATGGAAGATGAATGCCGAGCGTGATCAATGCGCCAAGGTCCGAGGAATGTGCGCCTTAACCAAAGAAATTGCATTAATAAAGACACAAAGTGTATACAGCAGCCGGAACCCGAGCCAGGAGCCGCCGGCGGAGACCGCAGGATTATCTCACCCCATTTACCTTAATCTGTGATTTAACGGAAACATTTCCCAGCGTGACGGATCCTGACATAACCCCCCCCAGCATGACCAATCCCGACATAAACCCCCAGCACGACCGATCCCGACATAAACCCCCCAGCATGACCGATCCTGACATAAACCCCCAGCACGACCAATCCCGACATAAACCCCCAGCACGACCAATCCCGACATAACCCCCCAGCACGACCGATCCCGACATAAACTCCCCAGCACGACCGATCCCGTCATAAAGCCCCAGCATTACCGATCCCGACATAAACCCCCCCCAGCATGACCAATCCCAACATAAACCCCCCTGTCATGGAACTGACGTAGCACTCCACGCTTCAAACCCCAAGAGACTTTATGTTCATTTATATAGTGTGGTGTGATTGTAAATGTATTGTAAATTGCTTGGTTTTAGTTTTAAATGTACTTTTATTACTGTATGTGAATGGGAGCTTAGAAATATGGTTTTGTGTGGAGCGTAAACAAGTTTGAGTACTGTGCAATTTATGCAAAAGGGCTTTTCCCCTTATCTGGCTGCATGTTTGATTCAAGAAATCTGGGATAGTGTTTGTCTTCAATCTGATCTGTTGGAACAATAGATTATGTAAATATCTAACTGACATACTGTAATTAGAGTCTCAGGTCCATATTACAATGTTGGTGCTAATTTAACCAGAGCTGTTGTAAACTTCCCAGAGCCATTATAGCTTATGGAGGTTTTACGTTTACAACAGCTCTGGTTAAGTTAGCACCAAGTATGTAATATGGCCCTTAGTAGGTACCTGTTCACCATTTGATATGCAAATTATACCTGTAGGAAATCAGCATAAATAGTGGCGTCTTTCAATAAAAGTTTCAGAGAGAGAGAATCCTGTTTGAACATACAGCTTGTTCTGAGATGTGCCGTGGTGTGATGGACAGGAGTGGGATGTGCCGTGGTGTGATAGGCAGGGGTGAGATGTGCCGTGGTGTGATGGGCAGGAGTGGGATGTGCCGTGGTGTGATGGGCAGGGGTGAGATGTGCCGTGGTGTGATGGGCAGGTGTTGGCTGCGCCGCGGTGTGATGGGCAGGAGTGGGATGTGCCGTGGTGTGATGGGCAGGGGTGAGATGTGCCGTGGTGTGATGGGCAGGTGTTGGCTGCGCCGCGGTGTGATGGGCAGGGGTGAGATGTGCTGTGGTGTGATGGGAAGGAGTGGGATGTGCCATGGTGTGATGGGCAAGGGTGAGATGTGCTGTGGTGTGATGGGCAGGAGTGGGCTGCACCATGGTGTGTTGGGCAGGGGTGGGATGTGTCGTGGTGTGATGGGCAGGGGTGGGCTGTGCCGTGGTGTGATGGGCAGGGGTGGGATGTGCCATGGTGTGATGGGCAGGGGTGGGCTGCGCCGTGGTGTGATGGGCAGGGGTGGGATGTGCCATGGTGTGATGGGCAGGGGTGGTCTGCTTCGTGGTGTGACAGAATGAAGTAACACCTTTTTACCAATTTAATCCCTTTTGTGCCGATTTTCGGCGCCCTGTCATTGTTTCCTCTTTTGAGCCCAGTAGCTCATTATTTCATCTGTTTGCGATTACTTGTCTTTGACCTGGTTAATTTCTGACCCCTCCCCCGCCCTCGTCTGTGCCCTATGATACCATGTACCTCCAGTTACCCCCAGTCCAGCCGGAGTAGCAGTGTGTCTTTCTGCGCTCCCTGGCTTTGGCTCATCCTTCAGACTTTTGCCTTTATTGGGTGCAGCATTAATCCAGCCATTATGAGGAGCAGCACTCGCTCGTGGGTGTTTTGGGGTTCTGGCCATTATGAGGAGCAGCACGCAGACAAGTGGACATTAATCCCGGTGTGAGCGCAAAATTCAACCTCAGTGAAAGTTAAACACACTTAAGGATAGGAGGGATTACTTACCTGGCACACAATATTCCTGCTGTAAGTCCATTTAACACATAAAGAGTCGACTCCTATAATTCATAAAAACAAAGTAGAAAACATATGGTGCAATAACGTCTGTAAAAATGTACAGTCTTATAGGAATTGCTTCAGATATCAACTCACAAAGGGGGAGCCCCAAATGGCTCTAAATTCTGGCCTTTTGACCTCTTCTAGGGGGGTCACTGTGACGGAACCGTTCTCTTCCGTCTGTCCTGACTCTCCAGACACCCCTTCGTTGCGGTCAGCCCGGCTACTGGGAGTGCTGTCCTCAGCACCTCAAGCAGCTTGATCCGCCTGCTTCTGATTCTCTGCCCTGGAGCCGTTAGGAATTTCCAGAGGGCCGCTCTCTGCCTTCTGGGGGTGATAGTGGGTACCCTGAATGAGACACCAGACGAGCTGTATGTTCCCACAAGATTCTCTCTCCGTCTGAGCCTCTGAGAGTTCTGACTTTTAATGAAAAAAAAACGCCACCATTTATGCTGAAATCCAACAGCCATAATTTGCATAAATGACTCACATCATCCTACTAAAATGCTAATTACATTATGTCAGATAGGTATTTACAATAAACATTCTTTACATTCTTTAGCCTTTAGCTCACACAACATTTACATAACCTATTGTTCTAACACATCAGATAAAAGACAAACACTATCACAGACTTCTTGAATTAAACATGCAGCCAGATAAGGGTAAAACCCTGTTGCATAAATCACACAGCAGTAATGCTTGTTTACTGGTTATACAAAAACACATTTACCTACAGGAATATAAGTATATTTAAAACTAAAGCTACGCCGTTTTACACTAAACTAATTTAAACTAAAACCAAACACTGTAAAATATATTTAAAATCACACGATACAATTAAGCATAAAGTCTCTTGGGGTTTGAAGCATGGAGCGTTACCTCAGCTCCATGACATATGTCCCCCCTTCCAGAACGGCAGGGCAAGCTTAGATCCCAAACGGATCGCTTGCCACTGACGAGACTTCTCACCTTGTCCCTTTTTCTGCGCCATCCTCAAAGTTCCAGGGTGCTGGCGCACAAGCACCACCAGTGGGGTCCGACGATCGCCACAGGGTATGCCTGGGTGTGGGTCCATAGTCTGTCGAGAGGAGGCGAGCACCCGGGTTTCTCCACTTGTCCTTGTGGGCTGGCCTGCTGTCCGAGGGGTGCCCTATACTCTGGGGCCCAGCATGTCGCTGGTGTAATCCTTTGCTGGTGTCCCCTTCTGGGGAAGTGTCTTGCTGTTGGGGAGAGGTACCGCCTGTACCTTCTCCCAGGGTATCAATAACCCGGGGGGAACGTGTGCCAACTGCAAGTGCCCCATGTGCTCTGGCCAGCCGTTGAGGGGAATAGGTGAGGCAAGAGGCCTCTGGCCTAATGGGTTGGGAGGATGGGCAGAGGTTGGAAATGCTCTGCCCGTAGCCAGCGCTTCTGCTGGGGGGTGGATGCTGGGGAAGTGCCTCCTTGCGGGAGAATGGCGTCCTCCATTCTCAGGGGAGCCATTCGTCGGGAGGGTAGCACCCTCTGGAAAAACTTGCCTGGATACTCTGGGCACAAGTTGGGTGGTGGGCCATTGCCAGCTCTTCTGCTGGGGGGACGGGTGTAGTATATGGGAAACAGTTGTCCTCCAGTCGGGGTAGGGTCGTCGACTGCAGGGCCGGCAGCCCCTGGGAGTCCTCACCTAAATCTTTTGTGCGGACCGAAAAAGGTGGGCAGAGGCCAGCGGCGCTCTGCCCTGTTGCCAGAGCTTCAACTGGAGGGGTTGATGCTGAGGACGTGTCTCCAGGCGTGAGAATGGTGTCCTCCATTCTTAGTGGGGTCATTATTTGCTGGGCCGGCAGCCCGTGGAGATCCTTGCTCGGGTCGTCTTGGTGCAACTTGGGGAGTGGGCAGAGGCCAGCGGCGCTCTGCCCTGTCGCCAGTGCTTCAGCTGGGAGGGTAGACACTGACGAAGTGTCTTCTGGCAGAAGGATGGCGTCCTCCATCTCCGGTGGGGTCAGGGGCTGCAGGAAAACCAGCCCGGGGGGATCCTCTCCTGGATCTGTTGTGACCATTAGGAAAGGTGGGCAGAGGGCATCGGCGCTCTGCCCCATCACCAGCGCTTCAGCTGGGGGGGTAGACACTGACACAGTGTCGTCTTGCGGGAGAATAGTGTCCTCCATCTCCGGGTCTGGGCAGAGGCCAGCAGCACTCTGCCCTGTTGCCAGCGCTTTCTCCTCTGCTGTGGTCATGAGGGGGAACCAAGGGAGCGCCTCGAGCTCCAATTCTTCAGTGCCACTTTGACTGCCCGCTTCTTCCGCTGGACAGTCCCAGGTAATGGGGCTCAGGCCTAGCTGTGGAACGTCGTCGAACAGTCTTTTGTAGGCCTTTTCAAGCTCCCATTCCTGCTCAACCAGGAACTCCAGTTCCTCTGTATCACGGTCATCGTCAAGGTCTTCCAGTTCCTCACACTGGAGGTCCAGGAGTTGTCCCCGCCGCCACTCCGCGTCATCCCCAAAACCGGGGTCTTTGCCCATCCTTGTATACAGCAGCCCTGTGCCGCCATAGTCAAAGCCTTCTGTTGGGCCGCTGTCTGCTGTGCTGGGCATTAGTTGGGCTGTAAACCACTGGAAGGATCTGTAGCTGGTGTCCAGTATAATTTTGCTCTGGACCAGTTCGCCTAACTCTGTCAGCCATTCCTCTCGGGGCTGTTCTCCCAAAAAGGGCACCCGTAAGTACCACTGGTGCTCGTACCTCTCCGTATAAGTGGGAAGGGCTTCTTCAGGGCAGTCCTCCTCCTGTTGGATGGCCTTGTTCCACATCTCCTGGCGGACAAAATCTTTCCACCAGTGCTCGTCCTGCCAGGCACCAGGTTCATCCACCCGGGCCTGGGCCATCGCCCTCCTTACTCTTTGCTGGAACCGGTCTCTTATGGATGGGCTTTCTATCCGACTGGCCTGTATCTCCGCCATCCACAGTTCATGCTGGCGCTCCTTTTCTCGCTCCTCTTGTTGTTGGATGTCCCTAATGGCCTGTTGTATGGCGACTTCTGACGGGGGCGGCACCGTACATAGCTATCCTCTCTCGGACTTTCTTTTGGAAGGGATCTTCTGTGGCCGGGGTCCCTGTGCCCCCGTTCTGTTGATCCATTGCGACCAGTTCTCCTACCAGGGTGTCTTTAGTTTTTGAGCCAGCGGCCCATCCTCGATTCTCCAATATGTCTCTCGGCGTGTCCCTCTTGTAGTTGGCATAGCTGGCCATTCTGCGTTTCTTCTGGGGTTGGAGAGCTTATCCTCACCGCTTGCCACCAGTGTGACGGAACCCTTCTCTTCCGTCTGTCCTGGCTCTCCAGACACCCCTTTGATGCGATCAGCCCGGCTACTGGGAGCGCTGTCCTCAGCGCCTCGAGCAGCTTGACAAGCCTGCTTCTGATTCTCTGGCCTGGAGCAGTTAGGAATTTCCAGAGGGCCACTCTGTGCCTTCTGGGGGTGATAGTGGGTACCCTGAATGAGACACCAGACGTGCTGTATGTTTCCACAGGATTCTCTCTCCGTCTGAGCCTCTGAGAGTTCTGACTTTTAATGAACAAAAACGCCACCATTTATGCTGAAATCCAACAGCCATAACTTGCATAAATGACTCACATCATCCTACTAAAATGCTAATTACATTATGTCAGATAGGTATGTACAATAAACATTCTTTACCCTTTAGCTCACACAACATTTACATAACCTATTGTTCTAACACATCAGATTAAAGACAAAAACTATCACAGACTTCTTGAATTAAACATGCAGCCAGATAAGGGGAAAAGCCCTGTTGCATAAATCACACAGCAGTAAAGCTTGTTTACTGGCTATACAAAAACACATTTACCTACAGGAATATAAGTATATATATTTTTTTTTTTTTTTTTGTGAAAGGATTTTACCAGGAAGGATACATTGAGATTTCTCTCGTTTTCAAGTATGTCCTGGGTGGCGAGTATGTACCGTTAGGTGTCTTGCCAAGGACACTTACTGGAGAGGTTGCTCGCTGGGATCGAACCCATGACTCCACAGGCTCTCTCCATGCAGAGCGGTGACATTACCTCTACTCCACCCAGCCGGTATTTAAAACTAAAGCTACGCCATTTTACACTAAACTAATTTAAACTAAAACCAAACACTGTAAAATATATTTAAAATCACACGATACAATTGAGCATAAAGTCTCTTGGGGTTTGAAGCATGGAGCGTTACATCAGCTCCATGACAGTCACACCCAGCACATCGATATGTCAAAACTTCAGATGCTGTGTCTTTAAAGGAACACTCTAGGCTGAAAATCACCCCCCCTTTTTTTTACATTATGTTATACCTATTGCCCTACCTAGTTAATCAGTATTTTTTTTTATGTTATACTTATCCTAAAAACGACACTTTTCCAGCGGCAGTTTTTTTTTTTTACTCATCTCCCTTCTCTTCCGCTCCCGTCATGGTAAATCTTCAACTTGGCTGAAGGTTTACGTGCAAAGCGCGCATGTGCGCCTAGCACGTAAACCAGCCAATCAGCAGGCTTCCTCCCGGCTCCACCTTCTTTGATTAGTGTTACGTGCAAGAGGATGCGCGCAACACTAATCACAGCTGCCGACTTTTGCCGGCAGCTCGCTCCCGCCAGCTACTGCGGCGAGTAGGAGATGTCATCGCGCTGAAAGCGCAATGACGTCTCCTACTCGGCAATAGTCGGCAGAAGTGGGAAATACAAATCCCGCTCTGCTGACTGACAGCTGGAAGGGCGGAGTAAAGTCCTCCGCGTCTCTCAGCTGTTTCAGCCGATCGACTCAGTGGAGGGACAGCGGAAGAAAAGGGCATACTTAGATCATCATGAACACTTAAAAAATCTTAGGTGGTCATGTTGCCTAGAGTATCCCTTTAATCAGTATAGTGCTTCAAAATAGAAGAAAACTTCAATGCGCAGATGTACTGTTCCTTTAAAGTATTGCAATAGGAAATGATTATACTCACAGATTTTTGAGCCTCTCTTTTTTCAAGTGGCTCAGTATAAATGCATCAGATAGTCATGAATAGGGATGGGCTGAGCATTTCCGCATGTTCGCCGCAAGTTTGCCCACAATGCACCACAATGGACCACAATGCACTTTTCCACTGGCCTGAAGCTTGTAATTGGCTACAGCCTTGCACCTGACCACAGGTCAGGTGCAGGACAGGTGCAAGACTATGCCAATCAATCAGGGCTCAGAGTCCTGATTGGGCAAATTTTGCCCAATCATGGGCTCACAGAGCTAAGTCTCGCAGCACACTATATAAGGCTTCCACGCAGCCCCAGCGTGTGTGTTGCAGGAGTGAATCAGAGAGGAGAGGAGATTGTTGCATATCAGGGTGTATCACTGAGTTATACGAGAGTTCTGGGAATTTGAATCTGTGTCTTGGCACTGCCAGCTATCAGGGTGTATCACTGAGTTATACGAGAGTTCTGGGAATTTGAATCTGTGTTTTGGCACTGCCAGCTATCAGGGTGTATCACTGAGTTATACCAGAGATTCATATATGTGACGGAACCGTTCTCTTCCGTCTGTCCTGACTCTCCAGACACCCCTTCATTGCGGTCAGCCCGGCTACTGGGAGCGCTGTCCTCAGCGCCTCGAGCAGCTTGACCCACCTGCTTCTGTTCCTATGCCCTGGAGCCGTTAGGAATTTCCAGAAGGCCGCTCTCTGCCTTCTGAGGTTGAGTGTGGAGTGTAGCGTAGTTTGAAATAAAACACCAGACGCGGCTGTATGCTTTAAAACAGGATTCTCTCTCTCTCTGAGCTCTGATAGTTCTGACTTTTAATGAACAAAAACGCCACCATTTATGCTGAAATCCAACAGTCATAATTTGCATAAATGACGCACCTCGTCCTACCAATGTGCTAATTACATTATGTCAGTTAGATATTTACAATAAACATTCTTTATATTCTTTAGCCTTTAGCTCACACAACATTTGCATAATCCATTGTTTTAACACATCAGATTAAAGACAAACACTATCACAGATCCCTTGAATTAAACATGCAGCCAGATAAGGTGGAAAGCCCTGTTGCATAAATTACACAGCAGTAAAGCTTGTTTACTGGCTATGCAGAAACACATTTACCTACAGGAATATAAGTATTTAAAGCTAAAGCTACGCCATTTTACACTAAACTAATTTAGACTAAAACCAAACGGTGTAATATATATTTAAAAACACACAATATAAATTGAACATAAAGTCTCTTGGGGTTTGAAGCATGGAGCATTACATCAGCTCCATGACATATGTCCCCCCTTCCAGAACGGCAGGGCAAGCTTAGATCCCAAACGGATTGCTTGCCACTGACAAGACCTCTCACCTTGTCCCTTTTCTGTGCCATCTTCAAAGTTCCAGGTTGCGGGCACATAAGCAAAGTCAGCGGGGTCTGACAGTCGCTGGAGGGTTGTGGGTCCATAGTCCCGGGGCAAGAGGCAAGCCAACCCTCTTGTCCAGTGCTCCCAAGGACTCACCACAGTAGTGTCTGCCAGGCAACAGGCCACCACAGTCCACAGACACAAAACGTTTGCTAGTGGGCACACTGGAATTCCCCCCAACATCTTTCTGTCTCCAGGGCACCTCTGCAGACCCAGGACCAAGACACAGTCAGCAGTCCCAGTCCACAGTCTCTCCTTTGGGTGATGCCCCCCTCCCGAACATTTAGCAGGGGCCCAGCCCACGGCAATCCCCACAATCCCAAAAGGACGCAATTCTTCCTGGGACCAGGAACTTGGTAGTCTCTCAGGGTAGTCACTCACCGATTCTGCTGGTCTTCTAGGCAGGTAAGAAGTGGTCCCCTCTCTGGTAGCACCTTGGGTCACAGGGGTGGAGTGCTGGGGGGTCTCCATCTTCGTTGGGGACAAGGCACACTCTGATACCAGCACAGCATCCACCTCCAGCAACACTGGGTACAATCGCTCCTCTATGCAAAATATAACAGGGGCATTGACTTGACTCCCTGTTGTGCTGCTCTCCTCCGTGGTGGGCACGGAGCTTGTACCAGGGACAACAAATCTTGGAGCTGTTGGCACTGTGCTCGTGTCCCTTCGAGCTCAGCCTGCAGGTGGCTAACAGTGCCCTGCTGCTCCTGCTCCAATACACCTAGTTGGTGTGTCAGACGGCTCACCTCCATCTCGCTTGCCTTAGTTTGAGCGAGGCTTTCCTTCCGAGCTGCGTCTGCTTCTAGTAGCTGGTGTTGGCACAGCTGGAGTTGGTTCTGGAGCAGCTGTATTTCCTCCTCCTGCCCCCAGGCCCATGCCTGAATAGTATCCCGGGAGAGCTGTGTCCACTCTAATTCCTGCTCACAGTTCTCCAGGTGAATTTTAAAAGCTGTTATTTCTATGTGTTGAGCAGCTCCAGTTCGCCGCTCAGCCTCCAGCTGCTCGATCATTACACGGGAGCCGCGCTCCAGCTCCGCTATCTGTGCCTGAGCACCACTGAGCTCTGTGTGTAGGTCGAGGTTACAGTCCTCACAGACCTGCAGCTGGGATGACAATTTTCGTATAGTGACTGACTGTTCTTGTACTTCCATGCAGCGACCATCTCTCTCCACCGTGACAGCTCGCAGCTCATCCTGTAGCCGGTGCAATTGCAGGCCAGTCTCTTTCTCGCTCTGGGTTGCAAAGTCTAGTTGCCCTTTCAAGGTCTCTACCTCCCTTCGAAGCGGGTAACAACATTTGCATTCGCTCTCCAGCACCACCTCCATTTCTTTCACCCGTCCACCCCTCCGCTTCTTTTTAGCCTTACTTGAGGGTGGGTTGACGGTCACGGTTGGTGCAGAGGCATATTTTGTTTGGGTCTTGGCGTTGGCAGAAGCCGATGCTTCCAAAATCCCTGGTCTCTGCCAATCCAAGTCTGTAGGCACCCTCTGGGTGTGTGGTGTAGTTGCCAGCCAGTTCTCCTCCTGGCCACGAATGTCCCCAGGCTCAATCCAGCCTGGGACCTTGTACCTATTGTATTCCCCCTGCAGAGGGTTAAAATCTTCCTGGTCCAGCACAGCTTCCCCTTTCTGCAATAAACAGACCTCATTCCAAACGCTTTGGAACAGGTCCATGCTAGGGTTTGGACCATATTGCTTGAGGCGTCTTTTTACCTCCTTGAGCATTTCCATCTCGCTCCTGGTTACACCACACTTGTGCCTTTGACCCTTTCTTCAATATTCGTTCCTTCCATGGCTCTCCAGCAGGTCCTTCAGGGTGTCCTGCTTGCAGGCTGTATAATTGGCCATCTCGGGGTGTATTGGTGTTAGAGAGCCTCTATCCCACCGCTTGCTACCAATGTGACGGAACCGTTCTCTTCTGTCTGTCCTGACTCTCCAGACACCCCTTCGTTGCGGTCAGCCCGACTACTGGGAGCGCTGTCCTCAGCGCCTCGAGCAGCTTGACCCACCTGCTTCTGTTCCTCTGCCCTGGAGCCGTTAGGAATTTCCATAAGGCCGCTCTCTGCCTTCTGAGGTTGAGTGTGGAGTGTAGCGTAGTTTGAAATAAAACACCAGACGTGGCTGTATGCTTTAAAACAGGATTCTCTCTCTCTCTGAGCTCTGAGAGTTCTGACTTTTAATGAACAAAAACGCCACCATTTATGCTGAAATCCAACAGTCATAACTTGCATAAGTGAAGCACCTCGTCCTACCAATATGCTAATTACATTATGTCAGTTAGATATTTACAATAAACATTCTTTAGCCTTTAGCTCACACAACATTTGCATAATCCATTGTTCTAACACATCAGATTAAAGACAAACACTATCACAGATCCCTTGAATAAAACATGCAGCCAGATAAGGGGGAAAGCCCTGTTGCATAAATTACACAGCAGTAAAGCAAATTACACAGCAGTAAAGCTTGTTTACTGGCTATACAGAAACACATTTACCTACAGGAATATAAGTATTTAAAACTAAAGCTACGCCATTTTACACTAAACTAATTTAAACTAAAACCAAACAATGTAATATATATTTAAAAACACACAATATAAATTGAACATAAAGTCTCTTGGGGTTTGAAGCATGGAGCGTTACATCAGCTCCATGACAATATCATTTTAATATTTGACGGCAGGATCCACCCCTGCACTCTTCCACAATACCTCAGAGGGGTTACGGTGTGAAGGCACTATCTGGCACCAAAGGTCCAATTTTAATGCACCTGTTGTTACTTTCATCCAAAGCCTGCATAAGTTTCACCATAATTTAGCTAAAAAATCACTAAACTTGTTCTGCGTGTCCTAAAACGTCCTAAAAGTGTCCTAAAAAGAGGAGTCTTTTCCTACAGGCTGCCACCCAAGCAGTTGTATATGAATAGATTAAAGGAAAACCATTTACTGTCATTTGAAATGTCATTTTTTTTGTTTTTGAATGTTTCTATACATCCTACAAATCTGCCACTTCACGAGCAGGTTATGGGGACCTCCTAGGCACGATATTTGAAGGAATTTTTCATTTTTATTCTTAACCTTTATGTCATGGAAAAATCACTGTTCCTTTAAACCTTTTTTTTCCCTTGTTTCCTGTCCCCCAGGGCACTACCCGGACCCCCATACACCTTTTATGGCCAATATCTTGCATATTTGCCCTCTTGTAGGGCACTCTAAAAATCAAACGTTCGAGTCCCATTGACTTGCATTGAGTTCGCATCATGTTCGCGTTCGAATTCGAACTTTTTCAAGTGTTCATGTTCGAATGTGAACCGAACACAGGGGTGTTCGGCCCATCACTAGTCATGAATCGCCTTATGGTGTGTGCGGTCATCAGAATAACACTCCCTTCAGCTGGGACTGTGAATGAATTCTCCAGTAAGGGAAAAACCACTTACCAATAAAAAAATTATTATAAAAGCATAAAATAAAATAAACATATTAAACATCCTCAGATACGCGTTTCACATGTCTACACTGCGGGTTTCCTCAGTCTGTGCACGTGCTCGTTGGTGTTTTGGGGTTCCGGCCAGTATGAGGAGCAGCAAGCGCTCGTTGGTGTTTTGGGGTTCCAGCCATTATGAGGAGCAGCACGCGCTCGTTGGTGTTTTGGGGTTCAGGCTTTGGGGGGGATGGCCATAGTCTCAGAGTTTCCAGGAGTATAATATTTAGGATAATGTTAAAGAGATTCGTCCTGGAGATAAAACTTCAGTCGAATCAGAAG
Source organism: Leptobrachium leishanense (assembly GCA_009667805.1). Classification (NCBI taxonomy): domain Eukaryota; kingdom Metazoa; phylum Chordata; class Amphibia; order Anura; family Megophryidae; genus Leptobrachium; species Leptobrachium leishanense. The sequence goes on along the minus strand of CM019072.1, from coordinate 123,003,082 downwards.
CCGCGATCGATGCAGAGGCCGCTTGACATTTTCTGTGGTTTTATTGGATGATGTAATGAAGGGCTGTGATTTATCTCCCATTAGTTCATCCTCATAATATCCACCACACATGTTCAGCCTCCGGTTTTCTTGGACTATTTCTAGAACTATCCATCGCCCCTTTCAGGCTAAGTATGTGCCGGTATATTCTTTAGATATTGGGGGGGGGGGTCTATAAAATGCTCAGATTCTGAATATAAAGAGATAAAGTCACAAAATCTCTGATCTATAAAAACCCGACCTCAGAAACAGCAAAATAACCGGCAGGAAAGTCATCTGTTATCTCTCCATTATGATCCAAATGGTACCGGTGAGACGGAGCGCTGGGCTTGTTACTCACATGGACCAGGGGTGCTATAGCTTGGCGGCTCGGAGGTGTCCTTACATTCGGCAGGTTTATTCAGGCAAATCCCATAGGTTTCATTGTTAAAAATATTCCTGTTTTTATTCAATATCTAATAAACCGTTTATTATTTTAATCTGCAGCAAAAAGTCTTTTTTATTTATAGATTTTTTTAGGATCTGTCAGGCATTTTTTGGGATTTTTCAGTAATTTTTTTTCCATTTTTAGCATTTCTTTTTTTGTCTGTAACAGTCCTTTTTATTATCATTCATTGGATCTTATATTTAAATTCCAGACATTTTCGTTCAGTAGTTTTTTTGAAAACAGCATTTTAATCTTGACACTTTCAATCGTGTTTTTTGTTTTGTTTTTTTTTCTAGCCGTCCGGTGTCTTGTCGGCTATTTTTACCGGCTGGTCGGCACTGTTCTCAATGGCTCATCAGCTGCACTTGGCGACTGTCTGACAGATGTCTGGCGGGTTGGCGGCGGCAGGCGACGGTTTTGTGGCGGCGGTCCGCGGGTTTGCGGCAGGTTGGCAGCGGCATTCAGTGGCCAATTCCCTGCACTTTGGGGACCCTGCGGTGAATGATGAATTCACCGCAAGGTGGGGAAATTTGATTTCCTGAAGTGCGGGGAACGATAGTGCACCAAAATGTCGGTGACATTTCGATGCTATGTGAATAACCCCTATAGTGTTCTTTCATTGAAAATGTATCAGGACCTTGGACAGGGGTATGGAACTCACCCTGATGCTGAAATAATAAATTAGGACCAATAAAATTACACCCAAAAAATCTTGAAAAATGCCCAAAAAAGTGTAAAAAAATAACCAAAATCTCTCATTGCTGCTAGTGAAAAAAAATTAACGGTTTAAGAAATATTTAATGCAAACGTGAATATTTTATTACATTGAAACCTAGGAGGAAAAAAAGTCTTGTTTCATTTAAAAAAGTTAGGAAACCTAAACTTTCACTCAAAAAAATCCTAAAAAAATAAAACAAATTGGCTATTTGCTGCAAGCAACAAAAATATAAGGTTTAAGAAATATTTAATAAAAAAATTAAAAATGTGGATTTCTTTTTACATTAAAACCTATAGGCGAATCCTATAAGTTGCAATGTTAAAGAAATACCAGTTTTTAGTACTTTATAATCATTGTGTTCAATTTTTCTTTCGCTTTGCGCATTTTGTTCTGTTTTGGGTCATTTTCATTCTATTTTTCTCATTTCGGATCATTTTTGGTCAGTTTGATATAGTTTCGGATCGTTTTCGAATCGACTTCCCTTCAATGTAACGGTTAGTCGTTTTCATTTTGCTATAGTGATTCGTAATTTTGGAAGTTTTTTTTTTGGATTCAAGGCTTTTATTAAGGTTTGTAACAGGTAACAATCCAATGCGCAAGGAAAAGAGATTTCAACAGGTATAGAAAGAAGAAGCAAAATGTAGTTGCAATAACAATTAACACGGTTCAATACAGCAGGTCATAATGTGTAAGTCAAATGAGCAGTAAATATCGTTATTTCAGGGTGAATATGCACTAGAAAGAGTAAATACCCAAAGTATGTCTCCGCTTAAATTCGGTGAGAGTACTCCCATTATAAGGGGGGGGGAGTGAGTGTGGAGAACATCGGAGAAAAGAAGGTCAAGAAAGAAGGTGAAAAGCAGAATGAAACTAAAGTTAGAAGAGAAAGAAGACAGAAGAGAGTTAGGAGAGAGAAAAGTGAGAGGAGAAGAAAGAAGGAGGAAGAGGGGTGGGGGAAAGGGGGGGGGAGGGGAGAGAGATAAAAAGATTAAAAAAAAAAAAATGGGAGGGGGGTTAAGTACCCACGAGAGGAGTGAGTGGCATGTCACTTTTCATTTGTCCCCTAATCATGTGGCGAGCGCATCAGGGTTCGTCAGATTCAGAAGCGGTTGTACCCGGGGGGGGGGGTTTCTCCGCACGGGGACTGAGGGCAGAGTTCCGGTCTGCGGTGTCTCTAGGTGAGAGACGCTGGCGGAACGCAGAGGAGGTGCGGAACCTGTCCCAATAGTACCATTTCAGTAGGTGATCTGGTTTCCGATTCTCAGACTGTCGCGCCGCTAGGTCGTCGACTGCCCGCAAGTGCTCTATTGCTTCCGCCCAGTCCCTAAGGGAGGGAATCTCTAATGATCGCCAGCGAGCTGGGATGAGGCGTCTCGCGGCTAGAATAAGGTGGAGCGCCACCGAATTACGTAGGGCATTTCGCGTGCCAGGTAGATGCAAAAGAAGGTATACTTCTGGTGTAAAGGGTAGGATTAGATCCGTAACCTCTGCTACCACCTCCTCTATCATACGCCAGTACGGAGCAATTTTTGCGCAGTACCACCAGATGTGTAAGTAAGTTCCAGTCTGCAATCCGCAGCGCCAGCAAATTGAATCACATGAAAGTGAGAAATGTGCAGTTTGATGAGGCGTGTAGTACCAAAACGTCAATAGTTTATATGAGGTCTCAGTCACCTTAAACGCTCGGGAGCCGTACAGTGTAAGGTAAAAGTTCTTGTACCAAGTCTCAGGGGTAAAGTCAAGTCCCAGAATCGTTTCCCATCGTCCGCACAAAGGCGGTAGTGAAGTATTGGTTTTTTGGAGCAGGGCATAGATGGTTGAAATGCTCCTTGATAGTGGTAAGGCCAGTCTGCAGAAGTTTTCGAAGGGCGTAAGTTGACGTAATGGGCGAAAACCTCTCGGGAGTGAGTTCACGAAATGGCGCAGTCTGTGGAGAGCAAAGCTTTCTCCGAAGGATAGTTCGTTCGCGCCATCGCTAGGACCTGGCAATCCTACTACGTCGTCTTGGAGTACTTGGAATAAGAATAATCTAGATCCGTCCGTGAATCTTCTCAATAGTTTGGTCTCCAGTCCTGGAGAAAATTCCGGGTGGTGTTGAAGAGGTAGGAGTGGCGATAAGGAGGGAGAGAGGCCAAAAAGGCCTCTGATCCTCCACCACACCGAAAGGGTGTCCCCATACAAACTAGAGGGAGGTAATTCATGTCTCATAAGTTGCGTGGGTAGCCATGGCGCTGTCCAGAGAGGTCTATGTGCCTGTTGTTCTTCCAAGTCTAACCATAGTTTGTCCGACTTCTCAGTCATCCAGTCCAACAAACGTGTCAGTTGCGCTGCGTAGAAGTAGAGTTTCGCATCTGGAAGTGCCAATCCGCCTTCTAGTCGAGGACGACGAAGAAGGTGTATTTTGACCCTCGGGCGACCCTTAGGCCATATAAATGCAAGGAAGATAGAGTCAAGTTCCTTGAAAAACAAGCGTGGCAGCAATATGGGAAGTGCCTGTAACGTATATAGAAGACAGGGCATCATGTTCATCTTGAGTACGCTGACTCTACCTAACCACGAGATGGGGAGGTGAGTCCATGAGGACAAGTTTGAGCAGAAGTCCTGCAACAATTGTCCATAATTGTGTTTATACATACCTTCCTGAGTGTGCGAGATCCAAATACCTAAGTATTTCAGCCGGGATGCACACCATTGGAAAGGAAAATGAGATCGGGCAAAAGAGACATCCGTTGTAGACATATCAAGGCTCAGCATGTTAGATTATCGTTGTTGATTTTATAACCGGATAATTCCCCAAAGATATTAAAGTGGTCTAAAAGATGTGGCATGGAGGTTCGTGGGTGCGGGAGAAGGAACAGCAGATCGTCTGCGTATGCCGATACTTTGTGTGTGTGTTTCGCGCCCTGGATGCCCTGAATTCTACCATCTCGTCGGATGGCTTCTAGAAAGGGTTCCAGGAATAGGGCAAAAAGGAGGGGAGATAGGGGCAGCCCTGCCTAGTTCCATTAGAAATGGGGAAGGATGTCGACAAGGCTCCATTGACCTTAACTCGTGCCGTGGTAGAATCGTATAAGGAACGTATCCAGTGTAAAAAGTGTGCGGGGAGACCGAAAGCCTCCAATGTCTGGAAAAGGAAAGGCCAGCCAACCCTATCGAAGGCCTTCTCTGCGTCCGTAGACAGCAGGAGAAGGCCCTGCCCAGCGCCGGAGGACAGTGCAATAGCGTTCAGTACTCTCGTCGTCGCATCTCTCGCTTCACTGCCTGGGACAAAACCCACTTGGTCAGCCCTAATCAAGATCGGTAGGAATTTCTTCTGTCGGTCAGCAAGAATCCTGGCCAAGATCTTAACATCACCGTTCAAGAGTGAGATGGGTCTAAAATGTTTGCATTCCGTCAAGTCTTTGTCCGGCTTAGGAATCACTGCAATGGTGGCGGCCAGCGTGTGATGGGAAAATTTTGAGCTGTCTCATGTCGCGTTGAACATTGTAAGCATAGGGGAGGTAAGAGTTTTTGCAAAAGTTTTATAATATTCAGCCGGAAAGCCATCCGGTCCAGGGCATTTATTATTCTTAATGTGCTTAAGTGTTGCCGCGAGTTCCTCCTGGAGGATAGGCTCCTCTAAGGACGCTGCCTGCGCCTTCGAGAGGCGACGTGCCACGTTGTCCCTCAGATAATCAGCGATGCGAGGTAAAAGATCCGGGGGTTGCGTCTCATCCCTACCGTTGTATAGGTCTGTATAGTAGCGGACAAATTCCTGTAGTATTTCGTCAGGTCTGGTAGTCAGGGTGTTATCTCTAAGCTTAATATGTGGTACATAGGATTGTTCTTGGCGTTTGCGCAGGAGTCTCGCCAACAACCGGCCGGGCTTATTTTCTTGAAGAGCGAAAAAGGCACGGGACTTGACTGCCATAAATCGGATGTCTGCCTGTAGCAGGTCATTAAGTCGTTTTCTGCTGTCGAGAAGTTGTTGATATATTAGTGCTGACTGATCTGTCTTGTGAGATGTTTCCAGGGCTCGTATCTCGTCCAGTAGAGAGGTGAGTTCAGCCTTTCTGTCTCACTTTTGAGCAGTCGCTTTCGCGATGAGCAGGCCCCGTATCGTGGCATTGTGGGCTTCCCAGATCGTGTGGGGTGAGACCTCAGGGGTGGTGTTGATCTCAAAGTACTGTTTGAGTGCCTCGTCAAGGTCAGCTCGGAGCATTGGGTCTGTGAGGAGAGATGTGTTAAGGCGCCATGTGTGTTCTCGTGATCTGTAAAAAGGGGAGGTCAGGGTCATGACTACTGGTGCGTGGTCTGACCACGTTTGTGTAGCGATATGTGTGTTGGTCACCATGTGCAATTGATGTTGAGGAAGAAAGAAAAGATCGAGTCTGGAATAGCTTTGGTGGACCCCTGAGAAATACGAGTAGTCCCTCTCACCGGCGTGGTATGCTCGCCAAACATCTACCAATCTATATGAGTGAAGAGATCTTTTGATACACTATATTGCCAAAAGTATTCGCTCACACATCCAAATCAGGAGCTGGGCAGGTGAGCGAATACTTTTGGCAATATAGTGTATGTTGAAGAATGTTAGGAGGGATCGAGGAGGATCCCTTTGATGTAGCTATCCGAGGGTCTAAGGATACGTTAAAGTCGCCAGCGAGAATCAGAACCCCTTTGTGATGGGATGGAGTGTCCGCCTGCGGTCCTGCTCCTATCTGACCCCCGAGATGGCGTCCGGCCCGACTACCGAGTGGTTCGGCACTCGGCGTCTCGAGCAGCCTGATCTACCGACCTCTTGCTGGTGTGGAGGTGGCTGCTGGGCTGACTTGAGGCTCCTTTTCCTGGGATAGACGTGATGTGGAAGGCCGCTGAGTGCCTTCTAGGTGTAATGTGATATTCCCTGGAAGAACTCACCAGACGAAGCTGTATGACTTCAAAACAGAAACTGATTTATTACAAGGTTTGGGCAGATCCTTTTATACACACAACACAAAGACATGTCCAGACTTAAACGCACAACCGAAATATAAAAGGAAAAAATGATCTTTAAAACTGTCTGAGTTTTTAGTCACGCGGCTCGCTGGAAGGAGCGCTCAGGTCCATTCTGTGACATTTCTCCCCCCCCAATAAAGTCCGACGGACACGGTTGGACCCCAACAGGTCGAATCGGGGAAGTCGGAGCAGTCTCTGTGGCCCATAGTCTGTGGGTAGGAGGCGAGCCACCAGGCTTCTCCACTTGTCCTCGTAAACTAACCCGCTGTCCGAGGGGTGCTCCAGGCCCCAGCGCTGGGCGCCCCGTTGGGGCAGTTGGTGGCAGGTATCCCCTCCTGGGGAAGGGTTCTGTCGTCGGGGAGGGGTACCGCCTGTACCACCTCCGGGGGTATCACACACCCGGGAAAAACGCGGGCCACTTGCACGCGTCCCGGGTGCTTTGGTCAGCTGCTGGAAAAAGTAGTGGCTGTAGGAGGCCTCCGGGCCAAAGGGTTGGAACAGTGGGCAGAGTTGACAACAGCTCTGCCCCATAGCCAGCGCTTCTGCTGGAGAAGGGTCTCTGGCTTCCTCCCTCTCTGGGGAAACCAAGTGCTGCCGACCAGTACCACCCGCCGGTGGTATCGTAGAATGTGTTGAACCATGAGGAAGTATCGTACATGAGAGATAAACATTCTCATAAAGGGAGAGGAGGGAAAAACAACCGGGTTGATATAACAGTATTAGAAAAACGATACAGCAACTAGATGGAAGACCAGTACTATCCCAAAATCCACCGGAAATGTCAAGCTCTGTTCATAACCATACATTTGTTCTCGTCGAAAACCATACATACAAGTGTGAATCAGTATGAGAGAAAAAAATAAGTGAAGCAGGGCCTCTACCCTCGGCCTCTGCCCATCCCTCGCCTGCCCCCTCCCTCCATTCCCCTTCCCCTTTTTTGTCCCTTTTTTTTTTTTATCCTCTCTTCTCCCCGTTCCCCTTATTTCCCCCCTCCCTCCTCCCTCCCTCCCCCTTCCCTCTGCCCCTTCCTCGTAATATCCCCTTGTTGTTATCCCCCTATCCTTTCCCTATCGGTGTTCCAGTTTGGGTACATCGTAGCTCAATTTGGGTACAGGTATATATGTTTTTGAGTTGTTTTTTTTTGGTTCCCCCTCACTTCCTTCCCTCCCATCTCCCCCATCCCCATCCCCTTTCCCCCCTCCTTTCCTTCTCCCTCCCTTCCCTCCCTCCCCTCCGTGTTCTCCTCCCTCCATTCCACCCCCCCTCCCTCCCACTCCTCCTTCCTTCTCCGTAATTATGTTCCAACTCGTTCCCTCTCCCTCTTTAACCTAACTCTAACCCAGCAACCGAACCTCTCAAGTAGCCGTTCTGTGCAACACATAGTTAGTATTTTCCTCGAGCGGTGGTGGGATGGGAACACCATGTCTTCCATGCGTATTCTTGTGCCGGAAGTAGCGCATAAAGTCAAAACTAAAAAAAAAAAAAAGCAAGGTGCTGGAACGCTCCGACGCGGGTAGGTATAGCAGTATCTTAGCTGCCCAGAGAGGTTACGGCATGAGGTGAGATCGGGGTCGGTGTCCTAAGGAAGGGGCAACAGTAGTGGCTCTCTCGTATTTGCGAAAATAAGGCATGGTTATGGTCGCAGGTACGCGACCCGACAATAGAGCCCCTCAATCAGGTAAGGACACCAAAGGCCAGAAGTCATTTTAGAAAAGTGTGTCGTAGGGCAGTGGAAGAGCAGTGTCTCGTCAAACAGAGGATGAGGTGAAAGCTCGTGACAGGTAGTGGACTCCGGGAAGCCGGCCCCATAAATCAGGGAAGTTGTTATTGGTCAGGTGCGGTGCCGAGTTCCATCTCTTCCCGGGAGCGTCTTCTGTTGCCTTGTCCCTATAAGAATGGCGCGGAGTCGCCGTCCTGAAAGCCCCAGGATTGTAGTAGCATAGGCTCCCAGTTGTCCAAGTGGAGTGTGGGGAGGCCCACTGCCTCCAGGAACCCAGGGAGGTCATTGTAACCACGTAAAGCAATGGGTCGGTTTTGAATCGAGACAATGAGAGCCATTGGGAAGCCCCATCGATAGGGGATCTGGGCGTCTCGGAGAGCCGTTGTGATAGGTTTAAGAGCGCGTCTTGCTTGTAGAGTGAAACGGGATAGGTCCTGGTATAAGGAGATCTCAGACCCCTCTAAGAGCCAAACACGGGAGGAGCGTGCCGATAATAAAAGTTCCTCTTTTAATGTAAAGTCAGTAAGATGGCATAGTACATCTCTGAGGCTCGTTTGGTCGTCTTGTAAACCGGCCACGGTCCCTATGTGCTCTGCCCACGTGTTGGAGAGTGGCCCCACAGAATATGGTTAAATAATCGCACAAGAGGGGGGCGGAGCTGACTGTCGACGAGTGTGGACACGTTCTTGCAGAGCTCCCTGATGACCTGGACTTTTCTATGTTGTTTTGCGTGTCCCACCGTCCAAACTGAATGCTGCCCTGACGATTTGAGTTCCTGCTGTGCTGAGGAGGTATTAGTTGCACGCGGCGTCTGTCTTCTGCCGCTCACGGTGGTGCTTGGACACTGTGCTGGTTCACGCGGCCTAGCTGGCGGCGGCCATCTTTGGAGCCTGCTCGGAGGTTGCAGATGTTTCCCCTGCGTGCTCTGACTCTTACCTGCTTTGTGGAGTGGTATGACGGTGAGAAGAGGCGGCGGTGAATCCTGCTCGGCGGAGGGCCCCTGCCGGTGGGACACCGGAGCGTCTTTTGAAGGCGGAAAGCGACAGGATGATTCTGGCCCACTCACGAGGAGTGACGTCAGGCACCTGATGGAGGAGTTCCGTGCGCTCTGGACAGCGGAGTTTCGAGCTGTGCGAGGAGTGGCTGCTGAGATGGGATGTGTAGTGGAGAAGGTACGGGTACCGACAGACCAGGCTGAAGAGGAGCGGGTGTGCCGGGCGGAGGAGGCTCCGGTTGATGCAGTGGGCCGGTATGACGGTGTGGCTGGGGCTGTGCTGCCTCTGCCCATGCCGGCTAGTCGCTCCGCTGCAGAAGAGGATGGAGAGTGGAACCCTGGGAGCGGTGACCGTGGTGCCGTGGTGCCGCGGGGATCTCAGATGCTGGCGGGTGATGTCCTGGTGCACCCAAAGTTCCTGCCTGAAGTGGGAGATCCGTTGGCTGTATCGCTGGACAGCGGGACTGCGGCGGTCCTCACCTGCCCACAATGGTCTGCAGTGGTGGTCTTGCATCCTTCCTTGGCCCCTGAGATGATCCTGTCTGCCATACTACGCGAAGAGGAGCCTTCCCCCGCTGTGACAGCCCGCCATGAGGATGGAGCAGGTCCCCTGCTGAGCCTCCCCAAGTTGGCTGCTCGGATGACTCTACCCATCCCCATATTTTTAGATGCCGGCTAAGCCCCCTATCCACTTTAGCATGCTCTCCGGAGCTCTTCGTTCTCCGGGCTCGGCAAGTGAACGTGCCTGGGGCTGCGTATTCCCCCCCCCTGATCTGAACCCCGATGTCTTACCTCTGAGACTTACACCCCCCTGCGGACACCCCTTACGAGACTTTCTCATTTTTTCGATGCACTGCCTAGTGTTTTACAGCCCTGAAAAATGTAGAATCCCCCCCTTCTTTGAGACGTGCCCCTTCTTTGCTTCCCGCAAATATAGAGACTACCTGCTGACACCCCCCCTCTATTTCATTGTCTCATGTTTGATTGTTTCATCGATGTTGATGACACCCCCCACCCTGATGAATACCCCCCTAATACTCTGAGACCCCTTTTTTTTTTTTTTTTTTGAGGACATTTCTGTCTATTCTTGTGTTCCTACCCTTTTTCATTTTTGTTTCCTCCCCCCTTTTTATGTACTCCTGAACGATTTTGTGGTCCTGCTTATAGACTTTGTAGGTTCATGTTGTTCGTCTGTTGGAGCACTGGGACTCCCTATCCCTTTTTTTTTTTTTTTTTTTTTTGTGTGTGGGACATTGGGAGGTAGCCTGGGAGAGCCGCTAGGGTGGCTACCTAGGCTCTGTACACCCTTTTGGCCCCAGGTCTCCTGGCCACGCGGCCCCTTCCATGGCCCTCGGTTCCCTTTGGGTTGCTGGGGTGAGCCAGGAATGCCACGATATGTTTGGCAGTCCCTCACTACCCTTTTTATCCTTTTTTTTTTTTTTTTTTGGTTTTGTTTGTTTCCCTGGTGCCCCATCAGCGAACTCCATCACTCTCTTTTGTTTTTGCAGGATGACCCTCCTGACGAGTTTCTACACCCCCCCACTATTTTCGATTTTCTGTAGTTTCCTATGTGGACCCCCCCCCCTTATGTTTTCTGTGCTTTCTTTGTGAGTATCTCATTTGGCCCTGTGAGGCCACCTGACTGGTCGGTCTGTGACCTTGTGTTTATTGCAAAATAAAAATTTTGAAATACAAAAAATAATCGCACAAGAAAGCCACGGAGGTCTAGGGCAGAGTCCGCCACCCCTCTGATGCGGATATTATACTGTGTATAGCTGGTCCGGTGTTCCTGCCTGAGCGGTGGTAACTGGGGCGGCTGGTCTCGCTGCGGCCTCCTCCAGCTGCGCCACGCGGTCCGACATTGCCGCCATATCCGCACGTACCTCCGTGATGTCCTTGCGGAGGTCTTCCCGGACTGCTCCGATGAGGCGCTGGATGTCATCTCGCGTTGGGAAGGCAGCTACCATCTCCTCGATCCAGCGTGTTCTGGCATTGCTATCCAGCCAAGATTCCTCCGAGTCGGCCTGGGAAGGTGGGGCCCCCATTTCTGGCTCTGCGGCTCTATCCCGTGGTGAGCGTAAATAATGGTCCAAAGTCCCCGACGAAGGTTGTCTCAGGGTGTCTGGGAGAGCCGGGTCCTCCGTCCTTCTCTTCATCTTCCCCATGATCCAAAAAGGCTATTAATTAGAGCGTATTTCGGGCGGTCTGGTCGGGAGCTACAGAGCTATGCAGCCATCTTCTTCCAGCGCTAGACCACGCCCCCTGGACGGTTTGTATTATCGGACGGCTGATAATTTTTAAATTTTCGAGAAATGTATTAACGAAAATTAAAGTCTCAAACGAAAATTAAATTGACGATAAGAAATGCACATGTCTAGAGACCTGCAGGCGCACATTACACCCGTTTTAGCGTGAGGATTGTAATGTAGCCCATAGCCGGTAAAGTCACTTTGTATGAATACGTTAATATTAGTAATCAGTGACATCACGGTGTGTTTTCCATCACTATAGACAGTTAAGGTTCAATCAGCTGGTGTGAGCTAAAACGCCATCGCTAAAGAAAAAAAAGAGAGCGAGTCGCTAAAACTTAGCACCTGACGACCTGCTAACAGATCACCTTGTCCCCCGGAGTCCGTCGGGTGAGGTAGCCCAGAGCATGGCCTTTCCAATGATACCAAACATGACCAGGTTCTATGAAATAATAAAAATAAAATAATAAATATTTCATTATTGTTTTCTAACACAGAAATATTTTTCACTTTTCGATTATAAAGTGAACAATGATGCTGCACTAACTCACCATTAGGGATGAGCCGAACACTCCCCGAGTTTGGTTCGAGCCCGAACCCGAACTTCCCATTTGTTCGGGACCGAACCCGAACCCCCATGCAAGTCAATGGGGCTGAAAATTTGGTTTTTTAGAGTGCCCTCCAAGAGGGCATATATGCTACATATTTGCCATAAAAGGTGTATGGGGGTCCGGGTAGTGCCCTGGGGGACAGGAAACAAGGACAAAAAGTTTTAAAAAAAAACTTTTTAAAGGGACAGTAAGTTTTCCATGAAATAAGGGTTAAAAATAAAAACGAAAAATTCCTTCAAATATCGTGCCTAGGAGGTCCCCATAACCTGCCCGTGAAGTGGCGGATTTCTAGGATGTATAGAAAGATTTAAAAACAAATAAATGACGTTTCATATGACGGTAAATGCTTTTCCTTTAATCTATTCATAAACAACTGCTTGGGGCGGCAGCCTGTATGAAAAGACATTTTAGGACGCGCAGAAAAAGTTTAGTGTTTTTTTGGGCTAAATTATTGTGAAACTTATGCAGGCTTTGGATGAAAGTAACAATAGGTGCTTTAAAATTGGGCTTTTAGCGTCGGCAACAGTGCCGTCACACCGTAACCCCTCTGAGGATATGAATCTGATACAGGCGTCAATGGCAGTGCACCCAGATATTCTGCTTTTGGTGCAAGACTGCCAGGCCAGCAAGTATCATCATACAGTAACCCCTCTGTGGTATTGTGGAAGAGTGAGGCCTACAAAGAAAAGAACACAGTACCTACAGTGAAATATGGTGGAGGTTCAATGATGTTTTAGGATTGTTTTTGCTGCCTCTGACACTGGGTGCCTTGAATGTGTGCAAGGCATCATGAAATCTGAGGATTACTAAAGGATTTTGGGTCGCACTGTAGAGCCCAGTGTCAGAAAGCTGGGTTTGCGTCTGAGATCTTGGGTCTTCCAGCAGGATAATGACCCCAAACATACGTCAAAAAGCACCCAGAAATGGATGACAACAAAGCGCTGGAGAGTTCTGAAGTGGCCAGCAATGAGTCCAGATCTAAATCCCATTGAACACCTGTGGAGAGATCTTAAAAGTGCTGTTGGGAGAAGGCGCCCTTCCAATAAGAGACCTGGAGCAGTTTGCAAAGGAAGAGTGGTCCAAAATTCCGGGTGAGAGGTGTAAGAAGCTTATTGATGGTTATAGGAAGCGACTGATTTCAGTTATTTTTTCCAAAGGGTGTGCAACCAAATATTAAGTTAAGGTGCCAAGAATTTTGTCCACCCCATTTTTGGAGTTTTGTGACATTATGTCCAATTTGCTTTTTTTCCTCCTTTTTTTGTTTTGTTCCAATACACACAAAGGGAATAAACCTGTGTATAGCAAAACATGTCTTACTGCAATACTGCAACTGTGAGAAATACTTGATTTTCTGGAAAAATGTCTGGGGTGCCAACAATTTCGGCCATGACTGTACGTCCGTGATAGCATACAATTGTGTTAAATGGAGCCCCACATACGAAGTACGTCCGCACAGAAGTGTGTGGGCTGACGGACGCTGCAAACGGACGCAGGTTAGGCAAGAACGTAATACTGCTAGAACGGACGTGCAGAGTGCACCACGTCCACAACGTCCGCATAGCTTTGTGTGTGAATGATGCAACAAGGTCAGATGGACTGCATTTATACGTCCAGCATTTTTGACGGACAGAATGTTCTTTCATTGTAATTTATTTTCCCTGCTACATCAGTGGAAAAAACGGACTGTGTGGCCACTACCTTGTCGTCAGTCAGTAAGTACGTCCGTACTGCACGGACGCACAGTCCATAGAAAATGCGCTCATCTGACCCTAGCCTAACCCCTCTGTGGTATTGTGCAGGGGTGGACCATGTGGTCCTATATTGAAAAGTGTTTTTTTTTATCTGTTAATGGGCGTCAGTGCTCCCAGATATTGTGCCTTTTATGCCAGGTCAGCAAGTATCATCATACAGTAACCCCTCTGTGTTATTGTGGAAGAGTGCAGGGTTGGACCCTGAGGTTCAAAAAAATAAAATGATATAAATCTGGCACAGGCGTCAGTGCAGCCAAATATTGTGCCTTTCATGGCAGCAAGTGCCTTCACACCGTAACCCTTTTATGGTATTGTGGAAGAGTTCAGTGCTGGAGGTTTTGTGAATGCAGAAGAGGACATCCCCTATCTATTCCATTACTTCTTCAGCATCAGGGGATTGATAGCTGCTGATCCAGGACTGATTCATTTTTATAAATGTCAGCCGGTCCACAGGGTTGGTGGACAGACGCACTCTTTTGTCTGTGACAAAACCTCCAGCGGCACTGAACGTCCTTTCGGAAAGCACGCTAGATGAAGGGCAACCTAGTAGCTGCATAGCATATTGGCTAAATTCTGGCCAGTGATCCAATCTCAACACCCAGTAAGCCAGTGGATCATCTGCTGGAAAGGTATCCAGGTCTGCCCTTGCCCCTAGGTAGTCCTGCACCATATGGTGAAGACGCTGGCAATGGGTGCCTACATTTGACGTCCTTGGGCGTCGTGGACTAAAAATTTTTAAAAAAGCATCAGTCAAGCGGCCCTGGCCTTCACCGCTATTCCTCTGATCACCTGCAGCCTCAGAAGCACGTGTGTCAGCACTTGGTAATCTACCAGTGCCTGGAGAGGTGTTACACAAGTGTCGCGTTAGAGCGTCCTCAAGTTTTGTCATCCTGTGCTCCCTCTGTGCGGGCAGGATGAGCTCTGCAACTTTCCCCTTGTATCGTGGATCAAGAAGGGTTGCCAACCAGTAATGAGCCCTCTCCTTGATAGCACGAATCCTGGGGTCCTTTAGCAGGCTTTGTATCATTAAGGAGTAGGGATGAGCTGTTCGGGTTCGGACGGTTCGGAGTTCGACCCGAACTTTGGCAGATCGAAAGTTCGCGAATTTGGAACTTTTTGGGCGTGTTCGGTTCGGGTTCGATAAAAAAAAGAAATTTTGAAAAAAGTATAGAAAATGCTTAAAAAAATACTAAAAAATCTAGAAATAAAGAGACTCTTTACTGCAGAATATTATAAGCAACGGTTTATTAGATATTGAATTAAAAACTAATGTGTACGTGGAAAGATTATCTACTCTAAATGACCTCTGTTCACAAACGGGCATAACACCAGGTGTTTTTAGTCTGTAATCAATTTGATAGATTGTACAATATTTGTACTGAGGGTGGGGTGGTGTCTGCTTCTGATTGAGATTTGAGAATTCATTTCCCTAAAGCATCCTAATATGCTGCATTTAACTGGTGTTTGAAAAAAATCTTAAGCAATGTTATTTTTCACCTCGGGATTAAACATTCACAGGGTTATTCAGAGAGCGGTGAAAAGCAGGAGAATAACTGGAGAAGTGCGTTGCGCAGCCGGACTTTCGTGCGACCGTACTTCGTATATTGGCCGTCATTGCCCGTCATTTGCTGCTAGTGTGGCCGTGATTAAGTGCGCCTAAACGCACGTTAAAAATTCGCTAGTCTGACCCTAGCCTAAATGGGAGAATTTTTCTGGTTTGGCTATTTTGACCTAGAATTTTCCATTCTCCAGTCATTCTCCTGCTCTTCACCGCTCTCTGAATTACCCTGACAGGGTTATTCAGAGAAAGGTGAAACTCAGGAGAATGATTGGAGAATGGAAAATTCTAGGTCAAAATAGCCGAACCAGAAAAATTCTCCCATTTATCTCACTTTCCAAATCGGCTTTTTCAGTAAACTTTTTCTGCGTGTCCGAAAATGGCTCCTCTTTTCATACAGACTGCCGCCCCAAGCAGTTGTTTATGGATAGATTAAAGGAAAAGCATTTACCGTCATTTGAAATGTAATTTTTTGGTTTTTACATATTTCTGTACATCCTAGAAATCCGCCACTTCACGGGCAGGTTATGGGGACCTCTTAGGCACGATATTTGAAGGAATTTTTCATTTTTATTTTTAACCCTTATTTCATGGAAAACTCACTGTCCCTTTAAAAACTTTTTTTAAAACTTTTTGTCCTTGTTTCCTGTTCCCCAGGGCACTACTCGGACCCCCATACACCTTTTATGGCAAATATGTAGCATATATGCCCTCTTGGAGGGCACTCTAAAAAAACCGAATTTTCAGCCCCATTGACTTGCATGGGAATTCGGGTTCGGGTTCGTTCCCGAACAAATGGGAAGTTCGGGTTCGGGTTCGAACCGAACTCGGGGGTGTTCCGCTCATCCCTATTAAGGAGCCCATGCAGCGTAGGTTGGAGGTGGCATTAGCTTCCGAGTCTTCCTGGTCAATGAGGATGACCATATCGTGCACTTCCTCCTCCCAGCCACGTACAAGCTCTTCTGTTTCTGGGCACACAAAACCCTCCATTGAGGAATCCCCACCTTCAATGCCCCCACTACTTAAATAGTCCTCCTCCTCATCGTCCGCCTGTCTGATCTGAGTAGGACCCGCTGGAATGCTGTCTGCGGAAAGACTGGGGCCTTGAGAGCAAGGGAAGGCCTCCTCTTCCTCCCGCTGCTCTGCCTCTAGAGCCACATCTATAATTCCCTGCAGAGTGTGCTCCAGCAGGAACACTAAAGGAATTGTGTCACTGATGCATGCACTGTCCCTGCTCACCATCCTCGTTGCCTCCTCAAATGGTGACAGTACAGTGCATGCATCCTTGATCATCAGCCACTGCGGGGGGGAAAAAAACAAGTTGACCTGAACCTGTCCTTGTCCCATACTCACACAGGTACTCGTTGATGGCCCTCTGCTGCTTGTGCAGACGGTGCAGCATTGCTAATGTCGAGTTCCACCTGGTGGGCATGTCACAGATCAGACGGTTTGTGGGAAGGTGGAATTCTCTTTGAATTTCTGCCAGGCGAACGCTTGCTGGGAATGACCGTCTGAAGTGGCTGCAGACCTTTCTGGCCTGGATGAGAAGCTCTGGCAGCCCTGGGTACTTGGTTAGGAAACGTTGTACCACCAGATTTAGAACGTGTGCTAGGCTTGGTACATGCGTCAATTTACCCTTGCGTAGGGCGGAGAGAAGGTTGCTGCCATTATCGCAGATGATCATTCCCAGCTCAAGCTGGCGTGGTGTTAACCATCTCTGCACCTGCCCCTGCAGAGCTGACAAAATTTCTGACCCTGTGTGGCTCCTGTCCCCTAAACAAACCAGCTCAAGCACAGTATGGCATCTTTTTGCTATAGCCATTGCGTAGACCCTGTCAGGTGTCGGTTTAACTGCCACTTCGCCAGAGACAGAGAAGGAGGAGGAGGAGGAGGAGGAAGGGGGAGAGGTGGTGGTGGTGGAGCAGACAGACCTCATACAAGCAGCTTTCTGGAGGCGTGGTGGATGAACAAGCTCCAGCACAGAGCCCCGTCCTGGATCCCTCCCAGCTGCAATCAGAGTTACCCAGTGTGCCGTGAAGGAAATGTAATGACCCTGTCCATGCTTGCTGGACCACGTGTCTAAAGTCACATGCACCTTGCTGCTGACTGCCTTTCCCAATGACTGGATAACATTGTCTTGCACGTGCTGGTATAGTGCTGGAATGGCCTTGCGTGAAAAGTAATGACGTTTTGGAACCTGCCACTGTGGTACAGCACATTCAGCAAATTCACGGAAGGGAGCAGAGTCCACCAGCTGGAAAGGCAGCAGCTGCAATGCGAGTAATTTTGCTAAGCTGACATTTAAACGCTGTGCTTGGGGATGGTTGGGACTATATTTTTTCTTTCGCTGCAGCAGCTGCGGCAACGTAATCTGACTGCGTAAATCTTCAGCTACTGGGATGATGTCACATTGTGAGGAAGGACCTGCTGGTACATCCATTACTGTAGCATCATCCCTGTCGGTGGAGGTTGTAGGCAATGACATGGCAGGATATACAGTGTGGGTAGAGACAGATGAGGAGGAGGAGGACCTACGCAAAGTTTTGCGCCAACGGGATGTGTGGCACTTGTTCATATGTCGCCTCAAGCACGTGGTACCCAAGTGTCCGGTGTTTATCCCACGCTTCAGCCTCCTCTGACATAGATTACAAATAGCAATGGTGGGGTCTGCTGCACATTTCTTAAAGAACTCCCAGACAGCAGAGTTCCTGCATGTGTTCTTTGAGACAACAGCGCTCTGCACCGGAGCAGCTCTGACATGTGATGCCTTGGACTGGCTAGTGCTACAGTTGGTCACAGAGGATGTTGTGCCTCGTGTTTGCTGTGCCTCCTCCTCCTCCTCCTCCCCTCCTCCTCACTTGATTCCTCAGTTCAATCTGGCACCCAGGTGGAGTCAGTGACCTCATCATCATCAATGTCATCTTCACCCCCTATCTCCTCGTCACTGGAGCCAACTTGGCAGTATGCTGCAGCTGCTGGGGCATCATGAGTGCCAGTTATTTGTGTGTCATCACTAGCACCCCCTTCCTCTAGGTTGATTATACTCCCTTGCTCAACCTCAGAGATTGAATCAGAACACTGTACTTGCTGCGCATCCTCAAGCAGCATGTCACTCTCATTGTAGTCAAACAATTCAGCTGACTCCTCCGTGTGTGATAGCGAGGCTACGGCAGGAGTAGCTGTGGACATGGAGGCTGCATTAGATGCTTTGGCAGCTGAGGTGGACTGTAAAGCACTAGAAGCCTGGCTGGCAGAGGACTCGGAGGATGAGGATGACCTGGTTAGCCAATCCACCAAGTCCTCTGTATGTTGCTGCTGCTTAAGACGGCCAGCACCAGTTAGAAAGGACAAGCGTGCCCCTGCAGAGGATGCACCACGTCCACCACGACCAGAGGCACAGCCTCCTGACTGCTTGCTGCTTGCCCTCTTATCTGTGGCTGGGTGCGTCTGCCTGTCCTTTTTGTTCTTTCAGACATGGTGAGTGATATATAGATTAATATATAGAGAACACTGATTCAACTCTGGTATAAAGATTTAAATAACTCTGGTATAACTCAGTGAGACACACTGATAGCTGGCAGCCAGTGACAAGAGACAGATCACCTTAATTCACAAATGTTTTAAATAAATTAGTGAGCCACAAAATACAGCGTGGTACTGTTTGTGTGACGAGACACAGATCACCTTAATTAACAAGTGTTTTAAAGAAATTAGTGAGCCCCAAAAAAACTTGCTGGCTATGTGACGAGACACAGAAGATCACCTTAATTCCCAAGTGTTTTAAAGAAATTAGTGAGCCCCAAAATACAGCGTGGTACTTTTTGTATGACGAGACACAGATCACCTTAATTCCTGATATTTGGTATAAATGAGACCCAAAAAGACTTGCTGGCACAGTGACAAGACCCAGAAAATCACCTCAATTCACAAATGTTTTAAATAAAGTTGTAAACCCCAAAAAAACTTGCTGTCTGTGTGACGAGACACAGAAGATCACCTTAATTCACAAATGTTTTAAATAAATTAGTGAGCCCCAAAATACAGCGTGGTACTGTATGTATGACGAGACACAGATCACCTTAATTCACAAATGTTTTAAATAAAGTTGTAAACCCCAAAAAAACTTGCTGGCACAGTGACAAGACACACATCACCTAAATTCCCTGATATCTGGTCGAAATGAGACCCCCCCCCAGACCTCCCCAGTATAGCGTGGCAGACCGGCAGTAACAACACACACAACTATCTCCTTTGAAATCTCCTCTGAAATGCGTGCAGAAGCGCTGCGTGGAAACCTTATATAGTGTGCTGCGGGACTTAGCTCTGTGAGCCCATGATTGGGCAAAATTTGCCCAATCAGGACTCTGAGCGGTGATTGGCATAGTGTTCAACCAGTCTTGCACCAGACCTGTGGTCAGGTGCAAGGCTGTAGCCAATTACGAGCTTCAGGCCAGTGGGAAAATGCATTATGGTCCATTGTGGTCGAACATGCGGCGAACACCCGGAAATGTTCGGTGTTCGCGATCTGCTCGAACAGGCTAAGTTTGGGTCGAACCCCGAACCGTCCGAACCCGAACAGCTCATCCCTACTCACTATTTCATTTCTCATGTCACCAACAAGTGTGGAGGTGATGGCACAATCCATTCTTACGAATTGTTACATCAGAAACCTAAACTGCTGCACTGTAGCAAAGAGCACTGCGGGAACTTTGGACACCTCACTAATCTTTACACCTCACAAGGTCAAGCGAGGAGTCATTGGACAGGACAGAGTCTGGCCTTTGCATTAATACCAAACGTGACAATGTAAAGTCTAAAAGAAAAGAAAAGAAAACACTTATTAAATTTATTTTTAGTTGCAAAGCGATGGCATTGTCCATTTGTTACGTATAAAATGAGCAATACCACTGCCATTACTCACCTTCTCATTTCCCACGCCGCGAGCAAGGTCAGTGTTTTATACATAGTCATATTATTCATAAAACTCCATCCTCCAAAACACAAGGGAAATATTTCATTTATTGGTTAAAATTGTATATTTTCTCAGAAAAATGCAGTAACAGCTTCCCATTTCACTTTTTTAATAAGAATTCCCTATAGAATATATAACCATAAAGCTTTGTATGATAAAATTTGAAAAAAGTTATTTTACACGCTGTAAATGATTGGAAATTTCCTCACACAGTATCTGCTGGTTAGATATACCTGTATCTGCCTGGTTAGATATACCTGTATCTGCCTGGTTACATATACCTGTATCTGCCTGGTTAGATATACCTGTATCTGCCTGGTTAGATATACCTGTATCTGCCTGGTTACATATACCTGTATCTGCCTGGTTAGATATACCCGTATCTGCCTGGTTAGATATACCTGTATCTGCCTGGTTAGATATACCTGTATCTGCCTGGTTACATATACCTGTATCTGCCTGGTTAGATATACCTGTATCTGCCTGGTTAGATATACCTGTATCTGCCTGGTTATATATACCTGTATCTGCTGGTTAGATATACCTGTATCTGCTGGTTAGATATACCTGTATCTGCCTGGTTAGATATACCTGTATCTGCCTGGTTAGATATACCTGTATCTGCTGGTTACATATACCTGTATCTGCCTGGTTAGATATACCTGTATCTGCTGGTTAGATATACCTGTATCTGCCTGGTTACATATACCTGTATCTGCCTGGTTAGATATACCTGTATCTGCCTGGTTAGATATACCTGTATCTGCCTGGTTAGATATACCTGTATCTGCTGGTTAGATATACCTGCATCTGCCTGGTTAGATATACCTGTATCTGCCTGGTTAGATATACCTGTATCTGCTGGTTACATATACCTGTATCTGCCTGGTTAGATATACCTGTATCTGCCTGGTTAGATATACTTGTATCTGCCTGGTTAGATATACCTGTATCTGCCTGGTTAGATATACCTGTATCTGCTGGTTAGATATACCTGTATCTGCCTGGTTACATATACCTGTATCTGCTGGTTAGATATACCTGTATCTGCCTGGTTAGATATACCTGTATCTGCTGGTTAGATATACCTGTATCTGCTGGTTAGATATACCTGTATCTGCCTGGTTACATATACCTGTATCTGCCTGGTTAGATATACCTGTATCTGCCTGGTTAGATATACCTGTATCTGCCTGGTTAGATATACTTGTATCTGCCTGGTTAGATATACTTGTATCTGCTGGTTACATATACCTGTATCTGCCTGGTTAGATATACCTGTATCTGCCTGGTTAGATATACCTGTATCTGCCTGGTTAGATATACCTGTATCTGCTGGTTAGATATACTTGTATCTGCTGGTTACATATACCTGTATCTGCCTGGTTAGATATACCTGTATCTGCCTGGTTAGATATACCTGTATCTGCCTGGTTAGATATACCTGTATCTGCCTGGTTAGATATACTTGTATCTGCTGGTTACATATACCTGTATCTGCCTGGTTAGATATACCTGTATCTGCCTGGTTAGATATACTTGTATCTGCTGGTTACATATACCTGTATCTGCCTGGTTAGATATACTTGTATCTGCCTGGTTAGATAAACTTGTATCTGCTGGTTACATATACCTGTATCTGCCTGGTTAGATATACTTGTATCTGCCTGGTTAGATAAACTTGTATCTGCTGGTTACATATACCTGTATCTGCCTGGTTAGATATACTTGTATCTGCTGGTTACATATACCTGTATCTGCCTGGTTAGATATACCTGTATCTGCCTGGTTAGATATACTTGTATCTGCCTGGTTAGATATACCTGTATCTGCTGGTTAGATATACCTGTATCTCCCTGGTTACATATACCTGTATCTGCCTGGTTACATATACCTGTATCTGCCTGGTTAGATATACCTGTATCTGCCTGGTTAGATATACCTGTATCTGCTGGTTATATATACCTGTATCTGCTGGTTAGATATACCCGTATCTGCTGGTTAGATATACCTGTATCTGCCTGGTTAGATATACCTGTATCTGCTGGTTAGATATACCTGTATCTGCCTGGTTAGATATACCTGTATCTGCTGGTTAGATATACCTGTATCTGCCTGGTTAGATATACCTGTATCTGCTGGTTAGATATACCTGTATCTCCCTGGTTACATATACCCGTATCTGCCTGGTTACATATACCTGTATCTGCCTGGTTAGATATACCTGTATCTGCCTGGTTAGATATACTTGTATCTGCTGGTTAGATATACCTGTATCAGCCTGGTTAGATATACCTGTATCTGCCTGGTTATATATACCTGTATCTGCTGGTTATATATACCTGTATCTGCTGGTTAGATATACCCGTATCTGCTGGTTAGATATACCTGTATCTGCCTGGTTAGATATACCTGTATCTGCTGGTTAGATATACCTGTATCTGCCTGGTTAGATATACCTGTATCTGCTGGTTAGATATACCTGTATCTGCCTGGTTAGATATACCTGTATCTGCTGGTTAGATATACCTGTATCTCCCTGGTTACATATACCTGTATCTGCCTGGTTACATATACCTGTATCTGCTGGTTAGATATACCTGTATCTCCCTGGTTACATATACCTGTATCTGCCTGGTTACATATACCTGTATCTGCCTGGTTAGATATACCTGTATCTGCTGGTTAGATATACCTGTATCCGCCTGGTTACATATACCTGTATCTGCCTGGTTAGATATACCTGTATCTGCCTGGTTAGATATACCTGTATCTGCCTGGTTAGATATACCTGTATCTGCCTGGTTAGATATACAATATATACCTGTATCTGCCTGGTTAGATATACCTGTATCTGCTGGTTAGATATACCTGTATCTGCCTGGTTACATATACCTGTATCTGCCTGGTTAGATATACCTGTATCTGCCTGGTTACATATACCTGTATCTGCCTGGTTAGATATACCTGTATCTGCCTGGTTAGATATACCCGTATCTGCCTGGTTACATATACCTGTATGTGCCTGGTTAGATATACCTGTATCTGCTGGTTAGATATACCTGTATCTGCCTGGTTACATATACCTGTATCTGCCTGGTTACATATACCTGTATCTCCCTGGTTAGATATACCTGTATCTGCCTGGTTAGATATACCCGTATCTGCCTGGTTACATATACCTGTATGTGCCTGGTTAGATATACCTGTATCTGCCTGGTTAGATATACCTGTATCTGCCTGGTTAGATATACCTGTATCTGCTGGTTAGATATACTTGTATCTGCCTGGTTAGATATACCTGTATCTGCCTGGTTACATATACCTGTATCTGCCTGGTTAGATATACCTGTATCTGCCTGGTTACATATACCTGTATCTGCCTGGTTACATATACCTGTATCTGCTGGTTAGATATACCTGTATCTGCTGGTTACATATACCTGTATCTGCTGGTTAGATATACCTGTATCTGCTGGTTACATATACCCGTACCTGCCTGGTTAGATATACAGTACCTGTATCTGCACTATTAAATAACCTAAAATAGGTTTTCATTTCACTAAATTCCAGAAAAAGTCACCAGAATATTCAAAAAAGAAGAAAGATATATATATATATATATATCTCATACAGCGTAGGCGCCTATTTATAAACCAGATTAATATAGTGTTATGAAGTAGTTAAATTATAACTAATAAGTAGTGAGATGCTGCCCAAAGGGTTAAGCGCAATATACAGAAAAAACAACCAAAATCTGCATTAACCAAAAATGAAATTATAGCTAGACCCTTTGTAGCATCAAAATAGATTTAAAGGTAGACTTCAACAAAGAGGTATATCAAACATAAAGTGCTTCAGTCTTAAAGTGCTTCAATCTTATGGTGACAAATATTCAATCAATGTACACATATAAAAGTGGAATGTGCCATAGAACACAGTAAAGTGCAACAATATATAAAATTCCAGCAGTGCGATGGTATAAGAGAGTCTATAAAGTGCAACTGTGTCCGACTGTGCAAAATGTGCAAATTCAATGATATCCAATACAACAGTATGAATACCAGTGGGAAAAATTCCTTAAAATTTACTTCTCTTTATTAGTTATTATTATTTATTATTTTTTGGAGATTTTTTTGGACAATAGTGCACCTAAATATACCGACTGAGGAAGGCTGTTAATGCCGAAACGCGTCTCGGTAACGCATCTGTCCATTTTTTAATATGCAATAAATTTTTTAATAAATTTTATATGGTTTATATTCTATTGACTACTCTCCTTGGATATATACTTGCCACCGCTTGGAAGCTCCTGATATCTGGCCCTCAGACGGTTGAGAAGAAGTTCTGGGTATCCACCATAGTGTACCTGACGCTGTATATTGAGTGATCCTGTGTGGAAGAGGCTCCATATCTGGTGAGTTCAATACATTATCACCTCTTTTTTATCGTAATACGGTAATATACTATGGGAGCGCTGTCTATTATCTTATTGTAGCCATCGCAACCAGAGTTGAAGATTTAAGAAGGGATACGCCACCCTCTATATGGCTGGAAGCTCCTAAACCTAGAGCCAGAGATTTTTTGGGCTCTTATAAATGTGAGTTTCCATATTCCTACGAGTGATTTATTTGCCATATTTAATTGGGATTTTCTGCACGATTATTTCTTCATTTTTTCTCTCCCCTCCAAATTAATTTTTTTTCCCTTTCTCTCACTTTTTTCTCCTTTCTGGCTATCCTCTCCACTATTGAGAGACGGCAAGAGATACACAGACCAAGAAAGGAGGACTATATTTGTGCTTCGCTTGAACATAAAGAGAAGTACATTTTAAGGAATTTTTCCCACTGGTATTCATACTGTTGTATTGGATATCATTGAATTTGCACATTTTGCACAGTCGGACACAGTTGCACTTTATAGACTCTCTTATAACCATCGCACTGCTGGAATTTTATATATTGTTGCACTTTACTGTGTTCTATGGCACATTCCACTTTTATATGTGTACATTGATTGAATATTTGTCACCATAAGATTGAAGCACTTTAAGACTGAAGCACTTTATGTTTGATATACCTCTTTGTTGAAGTCTACCTTTAAATCTATTTTGATGCTACAAAGGTTCTATCTATAATTTCACCAGAATATTCAGCCCACAGAGATCTTAATCCGGCCCTGAGTATGAACACATCCAGCGACGAGCCCCCCCCCCCCGCATTATTAAAATCCTCCCAGGTGGCCGTATCCTCCATGTTTATATGCAGACATATAAGGGCAAATGATCTGTTGATCGGGCGATAGATTAATTTTACCTGGTACCAACGTAAAAACATGTAGACGCTAGGCTTAGCTCACACCAGGTTTTAGGGTCCGTTGATTGAGGAGCGGCCCATATAAAACATCTTATAATAAAGACCCAGTGGTGAAATATATAAGATCACGTTATGTGACACTTTTCCAGCAGTTCTATAATAAGATATAAACAAAAAGATACATAGTGTAAAAACATATAACACAAAATCCAGCCCCCCCTCCTCCATCATGTGACAACTGGCGGCTCGAGCATCCAGCCCCCCTCCTCCATCATGTGACATCTGACGGCTCAAGCATCCAGCCCCCCCTCCTCCATCATGTGACAACTGGGGGCTCGAGCATCCAGGCCCCCCCTCCTCCATCATGTGACAACTGGCAGTTCGAGCATCCAGCCCCCCCTCCTCCATCATGTGACAACTGACGGCTCGAGCATCCAGCCCCCCCTCCTCCATCATGTGACAACTGGCAGCTCGAGCATCCAGCCCCCCCCTCCTCCATCATCATGTGACAACTGGCGGCTTGAGCATCCAGCCCCCCTCCTCCATCATCATCATCATGTGACAACTGACGGCTCGAGCATCCAGCCCCCCTCCTCCATGTGACAACAGGTGGCTCGAGTACCCAGCCCCCCTTGACACATGGAGAAGCTGAGGTGCATCAGTGGATTCACAATGAGTATCACTCATTAAGGGGTTAAAACATGTGAGGAGTGTGGAAGGGTCTTGGCGGGTTAATGTTTAAACCCTCTATTCCTTATTTTCAGCCCTAGAATGTCCCTTTAAGGAATGAATTTCATTGATACTTTATTTCTCCCACCACATGTTAACCTTTTAAGTGCCAGCAGGACAATAAAACACAGACTTTAAGATTTTGACCGGACGGACAAAAACATTTTGAAAAGAATGAGAAGCAACGAGAATCCGAATGTATCTAAAATACGTTTTTAATCTTGCTGAAATTCACAATTGAATACAATGTTTAAGGTTTTTTTTATTCTTTAGTTTGTAATTTGTCCTTTTTTTTAACATTCTGTACAATCATGTAAGTTTAATGTTTTACATCAAGGCACTGCACACCGTCACGTAACAGAAAGGCCTGCGGAGGCTTCAGACTCTGTGTAATCCCCGAGATTTACCACAAACAATAGCATGGGTAATATTGCACGTTTATATGCCAGAATGATAAATAACCAAGAAATGCCATCACCATTTATTCATCAAGAGAATATAAAAAGAATAGATTTTTTATTATAATAAATAACTATATAATATACTTTCCTTTTGCGATACAGAAGTGTTCCAGCGGTGTGTAAAAATGAAAAAAAAAACAAAGCGGAACAAATCATTAATAAATCAATAAATAACTTGAATTTATAATGCAGAAAACTTGTTTTGTTTGGCTGTTTTGGTGGGGGACTGGAAGAGGGTGGACTTCGATGTCTTTTCATGGCAATCTGGCAGAAAACAAAAAAGAAGTTAAAATTCAGTAATTTCTAAAAAATATTCCATGCTGTAAATTTATTACTAAAGGATATTACCCGGAAGTACAGTATTAGTACAGATATATGGTGTCAGTACAGGGATAAGATGCAGGGTGTTATAGAAGCTGTAAATCCCCGTATAGTACAGATATATGGTGTCAGTACAGGGATAAGATGCAGGGTGTTATAGAATCTGTAAATCCC
Organism: Leptobrachium leishanense; assembly: GCA_009667805.1. Classification (NCBI taxonomy): domain Eukaryota; kingdom Metazoa; phylum Chordata; class Amphibia; order Anura; family Megophryidae; genus Leptobrachium; species Leptobrachium leishanense. The sequence goes on along the minus strand of CM019072.1, from coordinate 122,976,066 downwards.
TGTATAGTACAGATATACGGTGTCAGTCAGTACAGGGATAAGATGCAGGATGTTATAGAAGCTGTAAATCCCTGTATAGTACAGATATATGGTGTCAGTCAGTACAGGGATAAGATGCAGGATGTTATAGAAGCTGTAAATCTCTGTATAGTACAGATATATGGTGTCAGTCAGTACAGGGATAAGATGCAGGGTGTTATAGAAGTTGTAAATCCCTGTATAGTACAGATATATGGTGTCAGTAGAGGGATAAGATGCAGGGTGTTATAGAAGCTGTAAATCCCTGTATAGTACAGATATATGGTGTCAGTACAGGGATAAGATGCAGGATGTTATAGAAGCTGTAAATCCCTGTATAGTACAGATATATGGTGTCAGTACAGTACAGGAATTAGATGCAGGGTGTTATAGAAGCTGTAAATCCCTGTATAGTACAGATGGGTGCCGGACAAAATCCCTACAGCCAGGTTCCCTAATGCCAACATCCCGACAGAACAAGTGCCGGACATCCCAACTTCCCTACACAGCCAACGTCTGGACATCCATAATCCCAGCAGCTAACCTTAAAACTAACACCCTAACCCTAGGTTTAAGGGGGTTAGGGCTAAGTTTAGGGGGGTTAAGGCTAGGTTTAGGGGGGTTAGGGCTAGGTTTGGGGGGTTAGGGCTAGGTTTAGGGGGGTTAGGGCTAGGTTTGGGAGGTTAGTGTTAGGGCTAGATTTGGGAGGTTAGGGTTAGGGCTAGGTTTAGAGGGGCTAGAGTTAGGGCTAGGTTTAGAGGGTTAGGGCTAGGTTTAGGGGTTAGGTTTAGGGCTAGGTTTAGGGGGGTTAGGGTTAGGTTTGGGGGGTTAGGGTTAGGTTTAGGGGGTTAGGGACAGATATATGGTGTCAGTCATTACAGGGATAAGATGCAGGGTGTTATAGAAGCTGTAAATCCCTGTATAGTACAGATATATGGTGTCAGTACAAGGATAGGATGCAGGGTGTTATAGGAGCTGTAAATCCCTGTATAGTACAGATATATGGTGTCAGTCAGTACAGGGATAAGATGCAGGGTGTTATAGAAGCTGTAAATCCCTGTATAGTACAGGGATAAGATGCAGGGTGTTCTAGAAGCTGTAAATCCCTGTATATTACAGATATATGGTGTCAGTACAAGGATAGGATGCAGGGTATTATAGAAGCTGTAAATCCCTGTATAGTACAGATATATGGTGTCAGTACAGGGATAAGATGCAGGGTATTATAGAAGCTGTAAATCCCTGTATAGTACAGATATATGGTGTCAGTCAGTACAGGGATAAGATGCAGGGTGTTATAGAAGCTGTAAATCCCTGTATAGTACAGATGGGTGCCGGACAAAATCCCTACAGCCAGGTTCCCTAATGCCAAAATACCGACAGCCAACTTCCAAACAGAACAAGTGCCGGACTTCCCAACTTCCCTACACAGCCAACTTCTGGACATCCATAATCCCAGCAGCTAACCCTAAAACTAACACCCTAACCCTAGGTTTAAGGGGGTTAGGGCTAAGTTTAGGGGGGGTTAAGGCTAGGTTTGGGGGGTTAGGGCTAGGTTTAGGGGGTTAGGGCTAGATTTGGGGGGGTGGGCTAGGTTTAGGAGGGTTAGGGCTAGGTTTAGGAGGGTTAGGGCTAGGTTTAGGGGGTTAGGGCTAGGATTAGGGGGTTAGTGTTAGGGCTAGGTTTGGGAGGTTAGGGTTAGGGCTAGGTTTAGAGGGGCTAGGGTTAGGGCTAGGTTTAGGGGGTTAGGGCTAGGTTTGGGGGGGGGTTAGTGCAAGGTTTAGGGGGTTAGGGACAGATTAATGGTGTCAGTCATTACAGGGATAAGATGCAGGGTGTTATAGAAGCTGTAAATCCCTGTATAGTACAGGGATAAGATGCAGGGTGTTATAGAAGCTGTAAATCCCTGTATAGTACAGATGGGTGCCAGATAAAATCCCTACAGCCAGGTTCGCTAATGCCAACATCCAGACAGAACAAGTGCTGGACATCCCAACTTCCCTACACAGCCAACTTCTAGACATCCATAATCCCAGCAGCAGCCAACCCTAAAACTAACACCCTAACCTTAGGTTTAAGGGGGTTAGGGCTAGGTTTAGGGGGTTAGGGCTAGGGCTAGGTTTAGGAGGGTTAGGGCTAGGTTTAGGAGGATTAGGGTTAGGGCTAGGTTTAAAGGGGCTAGGGTTAGGGCTAGGTTTAGGGGGTTAGGGCTAGGTTTGGGGGGTTAGGTTTAGGGCTCGGGTTAGGTTTAGGGGTTAAGGCTAGATTTAGGGGTGTTAGGGCTAGGTTTAGGGGGTTAGGGCTATGTTTGGGGGATTAGGTTTAGGGCTAGGTTTAGGGCTAGGTTTAGGAGGGTTAGGGCTAGGTTTGGGAGGTTAGTGTTAGGGCTAGATTTGGGAGGTTAGGGTTAGGGCTAGGTTTAGAGGGGCTAGAGTTAGGGCTAGGTTTAGAGGGTTAGGGCTAGGTTTAGGGGTTAGGTTTAGGGCTAGGTTTAGGGGGGTTAGGGTTAGGTTTGGGGGGTTAGGGTTAGGTTTAGGGGGTTAGGGACAGATATATGGTGTCAGTCATTACAGGGATAAGATGCAGGGTGTTCTAGAAGCTGTAAATCCCTGTATATTACAGATATATGGTGTCAGTACAGGGATAAGATGCAGGGTGTTATAGAAGCTGTAAATCCCTGTATATTACAGATATATGGTGTCAGTACAAGGATAGGATGCAGGGTATTATAGAAGCTGTAAATCCCTGTATAGTACAGATATATGGTGTCAGTCAGTACAGGGATAAGATGCAGGGTGTTATAGAAGCTGTAAATCCCTGTATAGTACAGATGGGTGCCGGACAAAATCCCTACAGCCAGGTTCCCTAATGCCAACATACCGACAGCCAACTTCCAAACAGAACAAGTGCCGGACTTCCCAACTTCCCTACACAGCCAACTTCTGGACATCCATAATCCCAGCAGCTAACCCTAAAACTAACACCCTAACCCTAGGTTTAAGGGGGTTAGGGCTAAGTTTAGGGGGGGTTAAGGCTAGGTTTGGGGGTTAGGGCTAGGTTTAGGGGGTTAGGGCTAGATTTGGGGGGGTGGGCTAGGTTTAGAGGGTTAGGGCTAGGTTTAGGAGGGTTAGGGCTAGGTTTAGGAGGGTTAGGGCTAGGTTTAGGAGGGTTAGGGCTAGGTTTAGGAGGGTTAGGGCTAGGTTTAGGGGGTTAGGGCTAGGATTAGGGGGTTAGTGTTAGGGCTAGGTTTGGGAGGTTAGGGTTAGGGCTAGGTTTAGAGGGGCTAGGGTTAGGGCTAGGTTTAGGGGGTTAGGGCTAGGTTTGGGGGGGGGTTAGGGTTAGGTTTGGGGGTTAGGGTTAGTGCAAGGTTTAGGGGGTTAGGGACAGATTAATGGTGTCAGTCATTACAGGGATAAGATGCAGGGTGTTATAGAAGCTGTAAATCCCTGTATAGTACAGATATATGGTGTCAGTCAGTACAGGGATAAGATGCAGGGTGTTATAGAAGCTGTAAATCCCTGTATAGTACAGATGGGTGCCAGATAAAATCCCTACAGCCAGGTTCGCTAATGCCAACATCCAGACAGAACAAGTGCTGGACATCCCAACTTCCCTACACAGCCAACTTCTAGACATCCATAATCCCAGCAGCAGCCAACCCTAAAACTAACACCCTAACCTTAGGTTTAAGGGGGTTAGGGCTAGGTTTAGGGGGTTAGGGCTAGGGCTAGGTTTGGGGGGTTAGGGCTAGGTTTAGGAGGATTAGGGTTAGGGCTAGGTTTAGAGGGGCTAGGGTTAGGGCTAGGTTTAGGGGGTTAGGGCTAGGTTTGGGGGGTTAGGTTTAGGGCTCGGGTTAGGTTTAGGGGTTAAGGCTAGATTTAGGGGTGTTAGGGCTAGGTTTAGGGGGTCAGGGCTATGTTTGGGGGATTAGGTTTAGGGCTAGGTTTGGGGGGTTAGGGCTAGGTTTAGAGGGGCTAGGGTTAGGGCTAGGTTTGGGGAGGTTAGGGTTAGGGCTAGATTTAGGGGGTTAGGGCTAGGTTTAGGGGGTTAGGGCTAGGTTTAGAGGGGCTAGGGTTAGGGCTATGTTTAGGGGATAAGGCTAGGTTTGAGGGTTAGGGTTAGGGCTAGGTTTAGGGGGTTAGGGCTAGGTTTAGAGGGGCTAGGGCTATGTTTAGGGGATAAGGCTAGGTTTGGGGGGTTAGGTTTAGGGGAGTTAGGGCTAGGTTTAGGGGGTTAAGGCTAGGTTTAGGGGGTTAGGGCTAGGTTTAAGAGGGTTAGGGCTAGGTTTAGGAGGGTTAGGGCTAGGTTTAGGAGGGGTAGGGCTAGGTTTAGGAGGGTTAGGGCTAGGTTTAGGAGGGTTAGGGCTAGGTTTGGGGGGTTAGGGTTAGGGCTAGGTTTAGGGGGTTAGGGTTAGGGCTAGGTTTGTGGGTTAGGGCTAGGTTTGGGGGGTTAGGGCTAGGTTTAGAGGGGCTAGGGTTAGGTTTAGAGGGGCTAGGGTTAGGCTAGGTTTAGGGGGTTAGGGCTAGGTTTGGGGGGTTAGGTTTAGGGCGTTAGGGTTAGGGGTAGGTTTAGGGGGTTAGGGCTAGGTTTGGGGAGGTTAGGTTAGGGCTAGGTTTAGGGGGGGTTAGGGCTAGATTTGGAGGGGTTATGGCAAGGTTTAGGAGGGCTAGGTTTGGGGGTTAGGGTTAGGGCTAGGTTTAGATTGGTTAGGGCTAGGTTTGGGAGGTTAGGGTTATGTCTAGGTTTAGAGGGGCTAGGGTTAGGGCTAGGTTTAGGGGGTGGGCTAGGTTGGGGGGTTAGGTTTAGGGCTAGGTTTAGGTTTAGGGGGTTAGGGCTAGGTTTGGGGGTTAGGTTGAGGGCTAGGTTTAGGGGGTTAGGGTTAGGGGTAGGTTTAGGGGGTTAGGGCTAGGTTTGGGGGTTAGGGGTAGGTTTAGGGGTTAGGGCTAGATTTGGAGGGGTTATGGCAAGGTTTAGGAGGGCTAGGTTTGGGGGTTAGGGCTAGGTTTAGGGGGTAGGGCTAGGTTGGGGGGTTAGGGCTAGGGCTAGGTTTAGGGGGTTAGGGTTATGGCTAGGTTTGGGGGGTAGGGTTAGGGCTAGGTTTGGGGGGGTTAGGGTTAGGGCTAGGTTTAGGGGGGTTAGGGTTAGGGCTAGGTTTAGGGGGGTTAGGGTTAGGGCTAGGTTTAGGGGGTTTGGGACAGCTATATGGTGTCAGTCATTACAGGGATAAGATGCAGGGTGTTAGAGAAGCTGTAAATCCCTGTATAGTACAGATGGGTGCCGGACAAAATCCCTACAGCCAGGTTCACTAATGCCAACATCCCGACGGCCAACTTCCAGACAGAACAAGTGCTGGACATCCCAACTTCCCTACACAGCCAACTTCTAGACATCCATAATCCCAGCAGCCAACCCTAAAACTAACACCCTAACCTTAGGTTTAGGGGGGTTAGGGTTAGGTTTGGGGGGGTTAGGGCTAGGTTTGGGGGGGTTAGGGCTAGGGCTAGGTTTAGAAGGGTTAGGGCTAGGTTTAGGGGGTTAGGATTAGGGCTAGGTTTAGAGGGGCTAGGGTTAGGGCTAGGTTTAGAGGGGCTAGGGTTAGGGCTAGGTTTAGAGGGTTAGGACTAGGTATGGGGAGGTTAGGTTTAGGGGGTTAGGGTTAGGTTTAGCGGGGTTAGGGCTAGGTTTAAGGGGTTAGGGCTAGGTTTAAGGGGTTAGGGCTAGGTTTAGGGAGGTTAGGCTTAGGTTTAGGGGGTAGGGCTAGGTTTAGGGGTTAGGGCTATTAGAGGGGCTTGGTTAGCTAGGTAAGGTGTTAGGGCTAGGTTTAGAGGGGCTAGGTTAGGTTTAGGGGAGGGTTAGGTTTGGGGTTAGTTTAGGGCTAGGTTTAGGGGGTTAGGTAGTAGGTGTCACGGGATGGCCCAGCACCCCCAGCCAGGGGCGGCGCAGTGACAGTGGTGACATGGACACTTGGGTGTGGTGGCACGCACCCCGTTTTACCAGTATTTTTAGTTAGATGTGATTATTGTGTGGTGTAATAAAGTGTTCCCCGTTGGTTATGGTGTGATGTATTTTTCCCTTTGTTTGCCTTGCTCGCCGCCATTTTCCGATTCTTGTGGCGCAGTTGGAATTTCGATTCGGAAAATGGCCGATCCGAACCATCCGGTTCGGATCGCAAAATGGCCGATTCGGACCATCCGGTCCGAATTGGCGACTCCCTGAAGGATGTGGCCAATGGGTCCCGGGAGGGCGGGCAAGGAGTCCCATTGTATTCTAATTATATTGAGAAGTAATAAAAGTCTGTAATGTAAACAATAAAGGCAGTTCCTGCAGTACATTCAGCTGTGTCTGGTGTGGCTTGATTCTCCGCCGTATTTCGGATCTGAGTGTCCCCCGCGGCCTCAGAATACGGTGCCCATCCGATCCGAATCGAGCGCGCTGACCCTGCATCGAGCATCAGGGCAGCGGCGCTACATCCGAAGATTCGATCGGGGAAATTCAGAGATCCGAACCGAAGGGCGCGGCCGCGTACCGCGCTTCGGTATTGCGAGGGATTGCGGTGCGATCCGAATCCCTCGCCCATCCCGGCAGATCCGAAGATTCCTTCAGCCCTGGTCCGATCCGAAAAGTCTCCATTAGATCCGAAAAGTTACCCGCACCGCGATCGGAAACGTTTCCCGCAAGATCCGAAACGTTTCCCACATCGAACCGAAGATTCCTCCGCGGCTGGCAGATCCGATCTCCACGGACGTCCCACACCCGCAAGGTCAGTGAACCAGCTGCTCGGGACGCTGAGTGCCGTATGGCTCAGTGGTCGGGCTGGTTCTAGGCAGGGGTCCCCTCCACCGCCCGCTAACCCTTCCCCAGGGTCACGCCAGGCCGCACGAGACGCCGAGTGCGCGTCACTCGGTAGTCGGGCCAGCGGTAAGCGAAGGGGTCACGCAGATTGAGCACACCCGCAGGCGGAACAACATCCCATTCCGTCATACTGGTGGCAGCGGTGGGATCGCTCTCTGCAGACCCCTAGGAGACCTACGCCATGGCGGTGTACAACCCCTACAACCGGGACACCCTGCGTGGGATGTTGGAGAACCGGGGAGGAACGCCGGGTAACAAGAAACGGAAGACGCTGATCAAGGAGCTGACCAGGATGGATCAGGACGAGGCGACGACGCCCGTCCCCAGCCCTGTCTACGCAGAGGTGGAGGAAGGCGCTGATCTCAGAGAGGTGCGGCGCCGGATCGCCCTGCTTGGAGATGCCCCGACGACAGAGGACCGATGTGAGGTGATTCGGAAGTTCTACCGGGGAGTTGAGCTGGAGAAGGAACGCCAGCACCAGCTGCGGTTGGCAGAGCTCCGCGGAGCAGAAACTGAGTACAATGACCCCGAACCCTACCCCGTGGAACCCTGGGTCGAGACTCACAGCTCGTCTGGAGCTTCACCCTGGGAATCCACAACCCCAGTGACGACGCTTGCGGGACTCTCAGCTTGCCTGGAGCCTGTACTGAGGACATCACTCATCCCAGCGACCCTCGGATGGAGACTCACAGCCCGCCTGGAGCTGCATCTGAGGACGCCACCTTCCCCACTGAGGAGCGGTGCTCCTGCGCTGGCACCTACGCCGACGTGAAGGTCGTGCTGGCCAGAGAGCTGCAGGAGGGCCTGGAGCAGGACCAGGGTCCACAGAGGAGCTGTGGTACGAGGCCCTGGACCATGAGCGGGACTGCCATGACGTGGACATTCCCTCCGACGCCGACGTCTACCGGAGCAGTACGCTGTGCGAGCAGCGTTCCTGCAGGCCGGGCCCCAGAAGGGTGGGAGGACGAGCTCTGGAGTTTGGTGCAGGAGGAGGTCGCACTGGACGCCGCGTACCGCGCGCTCCGGTGGCTAACTGCCGCTCCGGCAGTACGGCCGTTGGGAGGCAGTTCCGTTGCAGGGCCTCGCTACGGAGGCACAGGACTGCTCTACGAGGGCATGGCCGCCGACCCCGATTTTGGAGAAGAGACCGAGGAACGGATGGAGGACATCCTGGAGCGGCGGGAATTGGAAATCCCGTCAGACAGCAGGGACTCAGTGTTTGAGGAGCTGGAGTCCCTGGCTGAGCGAGAGTGGGAGCTCGAGGTGGCTTATCGGAGACTGTTGGACGGCGTTCCGCAGTCGAGCCTGAGCTCCCCGTGGTGGGACGGGTCGGCGGAGGAAGTCGACAGTCCCCAGGTTTGGGACCTATGGGAAGCCGAGGCGGACTCATGGGTGCCCGTGGGGGGTCGTCTGAGGAAGTTACCCCCCTCACCCCGCAAGAGGACAGGGTGGCCGAGGCCACGGGTCCAGCGGGGGAGGAGACGGATGGTTCCCCCGGGATGGGTTGTGCGCAACCGTCAATTGGGGGGGTGAAGTGTGACCATCCTTCCCGATCTCCAACCAGAAAGCTGGCTACGGGGCAGAGTGCTGCTGGCCTCTGCCCATTGCCCAAAGTCTGCCAGGAGGGGCAGACCGATGGTTCCCCCGGGATGGGTTGTGCGCAACCCTTGGTTGTCCCGGGGGGTGAAGCAACCATCCTTCCCCAAGGAGATCTCCAACCAGCGGAAGAGCTGGCTACGGGGCAGAGTGCTGCTGGCCTCTGCCCATTCCAAAGTCTGCCAGGAGGGGCAGACAGATGGTTCCCCCGGGATGGGTTGTGCGCAACCCTTGGTTGTCCCGGGGGGTGAAGCAACCATCCTTCGCCAGGAGATCTCTCACCAGCGGAAGAGCTGGCTACGGGGCAGAGCGCCGCTGGCCTCTGCCCACTACTCAAAGTCTGCCCGGAGGAGCAGACGGATGGTTCCCCCGGGACGGGTTGCGCGCAACCATTGATCGCCCCGGGGGTGAAGAAACCATCCTCCCGCAGGGAGATCCTCGCCCAGCTGACGAGCTGGCTACGGGGCAGAGCGCCGCTGGCCTCTGCCCATCCCTCTCAGTTTGCCTCGAGGGGCAGCGCGAGGATGACCCTGTACGACTGCCGCGGCAGCGGTTCAGTCCCCTCGTCGGCGGCCAGGGAGAGCAGCCGGGTTTGACCTCGTTTGTCCTCCCGGTTGCCGTTTCCGTACCCGGTCAACCAGCAGAAGAGCTGACGCCAGGGCAGAGAGCCGCTGGCCTCTGCCCGTTCCGCCCAATTCGCCCCGAGGGGCAGAGCGTGGATGACCCTGGGCGACTGCTGTTGCATTCTGTGATTCTCCCTTCCAGCTGGCTGGAGGAGCAGCCAGGTCTGGCTCTTGTGGTTCCTTCAGTTGCCGTGTCCGTACCTGGCCCTCCAGTGGAAGAGCTGGCAACGGGCAGAGCGCCGCTGGCCTCTGCCCATTTTTGCAACCTTTGGGCTCGGGAGCCTTACCCCGCCACGGTCCTGTCCCACGGCTGACCTGGGCACCTGGGGCGTGTGCAGTTAGCACCCGGGTTCCCCAGGTGAGTGACAATCCTGGGGGGGGCACCGGAGGCCCTCCGGCCCAGAGGCATGTCTTCTCGCCCAGCCGGGGACACCCTCAGGACATGGGGTCCCGACCAGGCTGGCACGGCCGCAAGGCCAAATGGAGAGGCCTGGTGACCCGGCCTCCCCAGACTGACTATGGGCCTGGGAGCACCGACTTCCCCGGTATGACCCGGTGGGGTCAGACCAGGTGCGTCGAACTGGGGGAGGGGGAGGAGTGTCACGGATGGCCCAGCACCCTCAGCCAGGGGCGGCGCAGTGACAGTGGTGACATGGACACTTGGGTGTGGTGGCACGCACCCCGTTTTACCAGTATTTTTAGTTAGATGTGATTATTGTGTGGTGTAATAAAGTGTCCCCGTTGGTTATGGTGTAATGTATTTTTCCCTTTGTTTGCCTTGCTCGCCGCCATTTTCCGATTCTTGTGGCGCAGTTGGAATTTCGATTCGGAAAATGGCCGATCCGAACCATCCGGTTCGGATCGCAAAATGGCCGATTCGGACCATCCGGTCCGAATTGGCGACTCCCTGAAGGATGGTGGCCAATGGGTCCCGGGAGGGCGGGCAAGGAGTCCCATTGTATTCTAATTATATGAGAAGTAATAAAAGTCTGTAATGTAAACAATAAAGGCAGTTCCTGCAGTACATTCAGCTGTGTCTGGTGTGGCTTGATTCTCCGCCGTATTTCGGATCTGAGTGTCCCCCGCGGCCTCAGAATACGGTGCCCATCCGATCCGAATCGAGCGCGCTGACCCTGCATCGAGCATCAGGGCAGCGGCGCTACATCCGAAGATTCGATCGGGGAAATTCAGAGATCCGAACCGAAGGGCGCGGCCGCGTACCGCGCTTCGGTATTGCGAGGGATTGCGGTGCGATCCGAATCCCTCGCCCATCCCGGCAGATCCGAAGATTCCTTCAGCCCTGGTCCGATCCGAAAAGATCTCCAGATCCGAAAAGTTACCCGCACCGCGATCGGAAACGTTTCCCGCAAGATCCGAAACGTTTCCCACATCGAACCGAAGATTCCTCCGCGGCTGGCAGATCCGATCTCACGGACGTCCCACACCCGCAAGGTCAGTGAACCAGCTGCTCGGGACGCTGAGTGCCGTATGGCTCAGTGGTCGGGCTGGTTCTAGGCAGGGGTCCCCTCCACCGCCCGCTAACCCTTCCCCAGGGTCACGCCAGGCCGCACGAGACGCCGAGTGCGCGTCACTCGGTAGTCGGGCCAGCGGTAAGCGAAGGGTCACGCAGATTGAGCACACCGCAGGCGGAACAACATCCCATTCCGTCATAGTAGGGTTAGTGTTAGCCGCTGGGGTTTCGACCCAAACCCGTACAGATATATGGTGTCAGTAGAGGGATAAGATGCAGGGTATTATAGAAGCTGTAAATCCCTGTATAGTACAGATATATGGTGTCAGTCAGTACAGGGATAAGATGCAGGGTGTTATAGAAGCTGTAAATCTCTGTATAGTACAGATATATGGTGTCAGTCAGTACAGGGATAAGATGCAGGGTGTTATAGAAGCTGTAAATCCCTGTATAGTACAGATATATGGTGTCAGTACAGCGATAAGATGCAGGGTATTATAGAAGCTGTAAATCCCTGTATAGTACAGATATATGGTGTCAGTCAGTACAGGGATAAGATGCAGGGTGTTATAGAAGCTGTAAATCCCTGTATAGTACAGATATATGGTGTCAGTACAGGGATAAGATGCAGGGTGTTATAGAAGCTGTAAATCCCTGTATAGTACAGATATATGGTGTCAGTACAGGGATAAGATGCAGGGTGTTATAGAAGCTGTAAATCCCTGTATAGTACAGATATATGGTGTCAGTCAGTACAGGGATAAGATGCAGGGTGTTATAGAAGCTGTAAATCCCTGTATAGTACAGATGGGTGCCAGATAAAATCCCTACAGCCAGGTTCGCTAATGCCAACATCCAGACAGAACAAGTGCTGGACATCCCAACTTCCCTACACAGCCAACTTCTAGACATCCATAATCCCAGCAGCAGCCAACCCTAAAACTAACACCCTAACCTTAGGTTTAAGGGGGTTAGGGCTAGGTTTAGGGGGTTAGGGCTAGGGCTAGGTTTGGGGGGTTAGGGCTAGGTTTAGGAGGGTTAGGGCTAGGTTTAGGAGGATTAGGGTTAGGGCTAGGTTTAGAGGGGCTAGGGTTAGGGCTAGGTTTAGGGGGTTAGGGCTAGGTTTGGGGGGTTAGGTTTAGGGCTCGGGTTAGGTTTAGGGGTTAAGGCTAGATTTAGGGGTGTTAGGGCTAGGTTTAGGGGGTTAGGGCTATGTTTGGGGGATTAGGTTTAGGGCTAGGTTTAGGGGGTTAGGGCTAGGTTTAGAGGGGCTAGGGTTAGGGCTAGGTTTGGGGAGGTTAGGGTTAGGGCTAGATTTAGGGGGTTAGGGCTAGGTTTAGGGGGTTAGGGTTAGGGCTAGGTTTAGGGGGTTAGGGCTAGGTTTAGAGGGGCTAGGGTTAGGGCTAGGTTTAGGGGGTTAGGGCTAGGTTTAGGGGGTTAGGGTTAGGGCTAGGTTTAGGGGGTTAGGGCTAGGTTTAGAGGGGCTAGGGTTAGGGCTATGTTTAGGGGATAAGGCTAGGTTTGGGGGGTTAGGGTTAGGGCTAGGTTTAGGGGGTTAGGGCTAGGTTTAGAGGGGCTAGGGTTAGGGCTATGTTTAGGGGATAAGGCTAGGTTTGGGGGGTTAGGTTTAGGGGAGTTAGGGCTAGGTTTAGGGGGTTAAGGCTAGGTTTAGGGGTTAGGGCTAGGTTTAAGAGGGTTAGGGCTAGGTTTAGGAGGGTTAGGGCTAGGTTTAGGAGGGTTAGGGCTAGGTTTAGGAGGGTTAGGGCTAGGTTTGGGGGGTTAGGGTTAGGGCTAGGTTTGTGGGTTAGGGCTAGGTTTGGGGGGTTAGGGCTAGGTTTGGGGGGTTAGGGCTAGGTTTAGGGGGTTAGGGCTAGGTTTAGGGGGTTAGGGCTAGGTTTAGAGGGGCTAGGGTTAGGTTTAGAGGGGCTAGGGTTAGGGCTAGGTTTAGGGGGTTAGGGCTAGGTTTGGGGGGTTAGGTTTAGGGCGTTAGGGTTAGGGGTAGGTTTAGGGGGTTAGGGCTAGGTTTGGGGGTTAGGGGTAGGTTTAGGGGGTTAGGGCTAGGTTTGGGGAGGTTAGGTTAGGGCTAGGTTTAGGGGGGTTAGGGCTAGATTTGGAGGGGTTATGGCAAGGTTTAGGAGGGCTAGGTTTGGGGGTTAGGGTTAGGGCTAGGTTTAGATTGGTTAGGGCTAGGTTTGGGAGGTTAGGGTTATGTCTAGGTTTAGAGGGGCTAGGGTTAGGGCTAGGTTTAGGGGGTGGGCTAGGTTTGGGGGGTTAGGTTTAGGGGGGTTAGGGTTAGGTTTAGGGGGTTAGGGCTAGGTTTGGGGGGTTAGGTTGAGGGCTAGGTTTAGGGGGTTAGGGTTAGGGGTAGGTTTAGGGGGTTAGGGCTAGGTTTGGGGGGTTAGGGGTAGGTTTAGGGGGTTAGGGCTAGATTTGGAGGGGTTATGGCAAGGTTTAGGAGGGCTAGGTTTGGGGGTTAGGGTTAGGGCTAGGTTTAGGGGGGTTAGGGCTAGGTTTGGGGGGTTAGGTTTAGGGCTAGGTTTAGGGGGGTTAGGGTTATGGCTAGGTTTGGGGGGTAGGGTTAGGGCTAGGTTTGGGGGGGTTAGGGTTAGGGCTAGGTTTAGGGGGGTTAGGGTTAGGGCTAGGTTTAGGGGGTTAGGGACAGATATATGGTGTCAGTCATTACAGGGATAAGATGCAGGGTGTTATAGAAGCTGTAAATCCCTGTATAGTACAGATATATGGTGTCAGTCATTACAGGGATAAGATGCAGGGTGTTATAGAAGCTGTAAATCCCTGTATAGTACAGATGGGTGCCGGACAAAATCCCTACAGCCAGGTTCACTAATGCCAACATCCCGACGGCCAACTTCCAGACAGAACAAGTGCTGGACATCCCAACTTCCCTACACAGCCAACTTCTAGACATCCATAATCCCAGCAGCCAACCCTAAAACTAACACCCTAACCTTAGGTTTAGGGGGGTTAGGGTTAGGTTTGGGGGGGTTAGGGCTAGGTTTGGGGGGGTTAGGGCTAGGGCTAGGTTTAGAAGGGTTAGGGCTAGGTTTAGGGGGTTAGGATTAGGGCTAGGTTTAGAGGGGCTAGGGTTAGGGCTAGGTTTAGAGGGGCTAGGGTTAGGGCTAGGTTTAGGGGGTTAGGACTAGGTATGGGGAGGTTAGGTTTAGGGGGTTAGGGTTAGGTTTAGCGGGGTTAGGGCTAGGTTTAAGGCTAGGGTCAGACTGAGGCAGTGCGAACGCGCGTTCTGGCGCACTTAATCACGGCCGTAGTAGCAGCAAATGCCGGGCAATGACAGCCAATATACGACGTACGGTCGCACAAAAGTCCGGCCGCGCAACGCAAGTGGAAAATGAACGCATTTTTTCGAGAACGTTAAACCGCTAGTACTGACGTACAGAGTGCGCTGCGTCCGCTAGCGGCGTGTGTGCGTGAATTGGAGACGTCAGACACTGCTAATGTCCGGCCAACATAACGTCCAGATGCAAGAAGTGTTTTATTGATGATCCGTACAAAATCACGGATGAAACTGCGCATAGTATGACCGCTATTGCGTATTCCGTGAAAAAATACGTCCATTCTTCGAACGCACATTTTCACGGACAACGTGAAATATGCGTTAGTCTGACCCTAGCCTAAGGGGTTAGGGCTAGGTTTAGGGGGTTAGGGCTAGGTTTAGGGGGTTAGGGCTAGGTTTAGGGGGTTAGGGCTAGGTTTAGAGGGGCTTTGGTTAGGGCTAGGTTTAATGGGTTAGGGCTAGGTTTAGAGGGGCTAGGGTTAGGTTTAGGGGGTATGGGTTAGGTTTGGGGGGTTAGGTTTAGGGCTAGGTTTAGGGGGTTAGGGCTAGGTTTAGGGGGTTAGGTAGTAGGGTTAGTGTTAGCCGCTGGGATTTCGACCCAAACCCGTACAGATATATGGTGTCAGTAGAGGGATAAGATGCAGGGTATTATAGAAGCTGTAAATCCCTGTATAGTACAGATATATGGTGTCAGCCAGTACAGGGATAAGATGCAGGGTGTTATAGAAGCTGTAAATCTCTGTATAGTACAGATATATGGTGTCAGTCAGTACAGGGATAAGATGCAGGGTGTTATAGAAGCTGTAAATCCCTGTATAGTACAGATATATGGTGTCAGTCAGTACAGGGATAAGATGCAGGGTGTTATAGAAGCTGTAAATCCCTGTATAGTACAGATATATGGTGTCAGTACAGGGATAAGATGCAGGGTGTTATAGAAGCTGTAAATCCCTGTATAGTACAGATATATGGTGTCAGTACAGGGATAAGATGCAGGGTGTTATAGAAGCTGTAAATCCCTGTATAGTACAGATATATGGTGTCAGTACACAGGGCTGGACTGGGACAAAAAAAAAACAGCCCTGGACTTGATCCAGATCGGCCCACACCGATATGCAAACACCCAGGGCCGGATTAATATATTGATATGGACTGGAGCAGGGCCAGCACAAGACATTGTGCTGCCTGGATCCAAGGATGAAATACTGACCCCCCCCCCCATGCCCACCAAAACATGTTGATGCGTATCACAGAGTGGCACAACAATAATATGCACAGTAATGTGCAGTGTGTAAGAGCGTATAATAGAGCTCCAAAGCAATAGAATTAAAAAATAATTATGGATTATTAAAATAAAATTGTATTTTAATATGAATTATATATTCATGTAAATGTAATTTGAACAATTTAAATAAATATGCATTAAAATATACTTAATTTAAATTAGAATATTGATTAAATAATTTTATAAAAAATAAATCATATGATATTAAAATATACTTTACTAAAATGTAATGTGGGTACACTACTAAGAAGGGGCTCAGAACTGTGACATACAGGGTTATTCAGAGAGAGGTGAAAACCTTGAGAATTGCCAGGAGAATGAACAATCTAGACCAAATGACCTAGAATTTGGACATGTCTCCCTGCTACATGGCTATGGCTGATTAGCAAATACTTTCCGGAGCTCTGCAGACTCCTGTGATAATTAACCCCTTGAGTGCGCCTATAGAGAAAGCACAGCCACACTGAGCTCCTGCATAATAAGCTATAGAAAGGGAGCAGGGGAGAGGGACTGTCAGAGCAGAGGATCTGTCAGATTTACGGCTCCCTGCATGTCTGGCTGTGCGTCTGGCCACTATAATGCTCTCAGGAGATGCATCAATGCCGAGGTATAAGACATAAGTGTGGGATTCACCCTCACTTGGCATGTTTAGTCAATACCTTACGTATTTTCACATTTTGGGGATGGCTCCTGGTCACAGCAAAGGCATTAGAGGTTTGTAGCAACATGTTCTGTTCCAGCTGCTGCTGACTTCAAACACTGAAGCCACTAGTAACTGGAAAAAGAAGCTGTAAGTAAAATGTGGAGCGGAATCCTCGCAGTCTCTGTGGATTCTGCTCCTTTACACACAATAAAGCCATAGCCAGCTCCAGAATCCATGTTTGGGTGTCCAAGGAAGTCCCCCTAACCCACCCCTGCAATGCAGAAATCCTTCAGACCTTTGAAACAAGTGCTTACATTCCACACTATTGTTATCCAGTCCTGGTTATACTAAGTGCTGGACTAAGTTTAAAAAAAAAAAGCACCCCAGGCTCAGCCGGCCCACTGACCCATCGGCCCCTCTGGTTTCTCCCGGTGCTCCAGATCAGTGGTCCCCAACCCTGGTCCTCAGGGCCCACTAACAGGCCAGATTTTGCAGATCACCATGGGGAAAAGCAGACTGAATCCTGCAATCACTGAGCAGCAAATCATAACACCTGTGCTGTGCTTCAGATATCTGGCAAACCTGGCCTGTTAGTGGGCCCTGAGGACCAGGGTTGGGGACCACTGCTCCAGATGGCCAGTACATGCCTGTCAGTACATGGATAAGATGCAGGGTATTATAGGAGCTGTAAATCCCTGTATAGTACAGATATATGGTGTCAGTACAGGGATAAAATGCAGGGTGTTATAGAAGCTGTAAATCCCTGTATAGTACAGATATATGGTGTCAGTCAGTACAGGGATAAGATGCAGGATGTTATAGAAGCTGTAAATCCCTGTATAGTACAGGGATAAGATGCAGGGTGTTATAGAAGCTGCAAATCCCTGTATAGTACAGGGATAAGATGCAGGGTATTATAGGAGCTGTAAATCCCTGTATAGTACAGATATATGGTGTCAGTACAGGGATAAAATGCAGGGTGTTATAGAAGCTGTAAATCCCTGTATAGTACAGATATATGGTGTCAGTCAGTACAGGGATAAGATGCAGGATGTTATAGAAGCTGTAAATCCCTGTATAGTACAGATATATGGTGTCAGTACAGGGATAAGATGCAGGATGTTATAGAAGCTGTAAATCCCTGTATAGTACAGGGATAAGATGCAGGGTGTTATAGAAGCTGTAAATCCCTGTATAGTACAGATATATGGTGTCAGTACAGGGATAAGATGCAGGGTGTTATAGAAGCTGTAAATCCCTGTATAGTACAGATATATGGTGTCAGTACAGTACAAGGATAGGATGCAGGGTATTATAGAAGCTGTAAATCCCTGTATAGTACAGATATATGGTGTCAGTCAGTACAGGGATAAGATGCAGGATGTTATAGAAGCTGTAAATCCCTGTATAGTACAGATATATGGTGTCAGTACAGGGATAAGATGCAGGGTGTTATAGAAGCTGTAAATCCCTGTATAGTACAGATATATGGTGTCAGTACAGGGATAAGATGCAGGATGTTATAGAAGCTGTAAATCCCTGTATAGTACAGATATATGGTGTCAGTACAGGGATAAGATGCAGGATGTTATAGAAGCTGTAAATCCCTGTATAGTACAGGGATAAGATGCAGGGTGTTATAGAAGCTGTAAATCCCTGTATAGTACAGATATATGGTGTCAGTACAGGGATAAGATGCAGGGTGTTATAGAAGCTGTAAATCCCTGTATAGTACAGATATATGGTGTCAGTACAGGGATAAGATGCAGGATGTTATAGAAGCTGTAAATCCCTGTATAGTACAGGGATAAGATGCAGGGTGTTCTAGAAGCTGTAAATCCCTGTATAGTACAGATATATGGTGTCAGTACAGGGATAAGATGAAGGATGTTATAGAAGCTGTAAATCTCTGTATAATACAGTTATATGACCTTCTGTTTCGGGGGTTTATTATACAGGGTTTTACATTCTGCTCTCAGTATTTAGGAGTCATATTGTTAATAATGTCACTGGGCCCTACATGCAGGAGCTGCAATCATTTAGCATTATTTTACACTAATTTATTTCTCCCTAATGAAGATGCAATGTAAAATTGATCTGAAGGGATGCTGCATCATTTCTACAGTTTTACATCAACAATTATGAGGGATGAGCAAATAAATGTAAAAGGAGTATTAAAATGTACATTAGGGATGTGCGTTTCGATTCGAACCGATTCGTATTTTTCACGAATCGGTCCAATTCGTGGCTTCGGATTTGGATGATTTTCTGATCCGAAAACGGCAAATACGAAAAGATTTTCGATCCGAAACGAAAAGATTTGGGTTTTCGTATGGACGTGAAATGTGTAAAATCGCAAGTCATTTTCGTTCCATTCGTGATTTCGGTTCCATTTCGGTCATCGTATTTTTCGGTTCCATTGCTGATTCCGTATCGTTTCCAATGATTCGATATTTCTGTCGATACGATAATTCTGCCGATTCTATCTTTTTTTTATTAGATAAAGATCCTTTTTTTCTTATGAATATGCATTGCACAACTTTATTTAATCATATTAAAATGAAAGGAACAAAAATGAACAAAACGATTTAAAAAACGCAAAAATAAAATACTGACCCAAGTGTCTGACTTTAAAGAAAAGAAAAGAACAAAAGGTTTTAAAACGGAAAAAAAGCTGAACAAAATTATCAGAAACGAAAAACAACTACAGAACAAATAAAATGATTTAAAACGAAAAAAAAAATGCAGCATGTGAATCCGCACACTGCTGGGAAGCACCTCTCTGCGGTATCCGCAGTGTGTGGATTCATATGCTGCATTAATTATACTGCAGAGAGGTGCTTCCCCGCAGTGTGTGGATTCATATGCTGCATTAATTATACTGCAGAGAGGTGCTTCCCAGCAGTGTGTGGATTCATATGCTGCATTAATTATACTGCAGAGAGACGCTTCCCAGCAGTGTGTGGATTCATATGCTGCATTAATTATACTGCAGAGAGGCGCTTCCCAGCAGTGTGTGGATTCATATGCTGCATTAATTATACCACAGAGAGGAGCTTCCCAGCAGTGTGTGGATTCATATGCTGCATTAATTATACTGCAGAGAGGTGCTTCCCAGCAGTGAGTGGATTCATATGCTGCATTAATTATACTGCAGAGAGGCGCTTCCCAGCAGTGTGTGGATTCATATGCTGCATTAATTATACTGCAGAGAGGCGCTTCCCAGCAGTGTGTGGATTCATATGCTGCATTAATTATACTGCAGAGAGGAGCTTCCCAGCAGTGTGTGGATTCATATGCTGCATTAATTATACTGCAGAGAGGCGCTTCCCAGCAGTGTGTGGATTCATATGCTGCATTAATTATACTGCAGAGAGGTGCTTCCCCGCAGTGTGTGGATTCATATGCTGCATTAATTATACTGCAGAGAGGTGCTTCCCAGCAGTGTGTGGATTCATATGCTGCATTAATTATACCGCAGAGAGGTGCTTCCCAGCAGTGTGTGGATTCATATGCTGCATTAATTATACCACAGAGAGGCGCTTCCCAGCAGTGTGTGGATTCATATGCTGCATTAATTATACCGCAGAGAGGCGCTTCCCAGCAGTGTGTGGATTCATATGCTGCATTAATTATACTGCAGAGAGGTGCTTCCCAGCAGTGTGTGGATTCATATGCTGCATTAATTATACTGCAGAGAGGCGCTTCCCAGCAGTGTGTGGATTCATATGCTGCATTAATTATACCACAGAGAGGAGCTTCCCAGCAGTGTGTGGATTCATATGCTGCATTAATTATACTGCAGAGAGGTGCTTCCCAGCAGTGTGTGGATTCATATGCTGCATTAATTATACCGCAGAGAGGCGCTTCCCAGCAGTGTGTGGATTCATATGCTGCATTAATTATACCGCAGAGAGGCGCTTCCCAGCAGTGTGTGGATTCATATGCTGCATTAATTATACTGCAGAGAGGTGCTTCCCAGCAGTGTGTGGATTCATATGCTGCATTAATTATACCGCAGAGAGGCGCTTCCCAGCAGTGTGTGGATTCATATGCTGCATTAATTATACTGCAGAGAGGTGCTTCCCAGCAGTGTGTGGATTCATATGCTGCATTAATTATACTGCAGAGAGGTGCTTCCCAGCAGTGTGTGGATTCATATGCTGCATTAATTATACTGCAGAGAGGCGCTTCCCAGCAGTGTGTGGATTCATATGCTGCATTAATTATACTGCAGAGAGGTGCTTCCCAGCAGTGTGTGGATTCATATGCTGCATTAATTATACTGCAGAGAGGCGCTTCCCAGCAGTGTGTGGATTCATATGCTGCATTAATTATACTGCAGAGAGGCGCTTCCCAGCAGTGTGTGGATTCATATGCTGCATTAATTATACTGCAGAGAGGCGCTTCCCAGCAGTGTGTTTAATATGAATTGCACACCTTTTTTTAATCATAATAAATAAAGGATCTTTATTTAATAAAAAAAAAGATAGAATCGCAGAATTACAGTATCGACAGAAATATCGGATCCGAAAAACCATTAGTTTAAGTCAAAAGAAATAGACACTTTGAAACGAGGAGAACAGACGTTTCGAAAAATACTAAAACTTCCGATATCACGGAAAAAAAAGTCGATACGAAAAACGAGCCGATCTGATAACACGAAAATGGCCGAAATCACGGGAAAAAAAGTAGATACGAAACGAGTGGAAAAGAAAATTGTCCGAAACGATCCGAACTGAAAAGTTACAAAATCCGAACGAAACAAACCGAAAAAAAAAATATTGGTGCACATCTCTAATCATGGTCTTTTCGTTCAGCTTTTATTACTATGTATTGTAACATATATATATTTTTTCAGTTTGGAAGTAACTTCATGCCTAATATCTCCCTAAACTCGCCGCAGTGGCCCCTGTGGGGTCATCTGGCCTTGTTGCCCATGGAACTGTATTGTAGGGATGTGCACCGATTTTTTTTTTCGGTTCGATTCGGTTCGAATTTTTAAACTTTTCGATTCGGCTCGTTTCGACCGCTTTCTGTTTCGATTCGGTTCGGCTCGATTCGTTTTTCGGGTACATTTATTTTTCGGAATATCGACCATTTTTCGTATTTTCGTGTCACTTTGCTCGTTTTTTGTATCGGCTTTTCGTTATTTCGGAAATTTTCGTTTTTTTCGGAACATTTGTTCTCCTCGTTTCAAAGCTGTCTAACTCTATTGCCCCAGCAGTCCAGCACATTGATTTGCCCCAGCTCATAGGATATTGCCCCAGCACATGGATTTGCCCCAGCTCACACATGGATATGCCCCAGCTCACACATGGATTTGCCCCAGCTCACACATGGATTTGCCCCAGCTCATGGATTTGCCCCAGCACATGGATTTGCCCCAGCACATGGATTTGCCCCAGCACATGGATTTGCCCCAGCACATTGATTTGTCCCAGCACATTGATTTGCCCCAGCACATGGATTTGCCCCAGCTCATGGATTTGCCCCAGCACATGGATTTGCCCCAGCTCACACATGGATTTGCCCCAGCACATTGATTTGCCCCAGCTCATGGATTTGCCCCAGCTCATGGATTTGCCCCAGCACATTTACAAATACAAAATTTACAGAATCAGCGATATAACCGATAATAGTTAAATATACGATGTTCAGAATTACCGAAATGGAACTGAAATCCCGAATGGAACCGAAATCATGAATAGAGGGAAAATAAATTTCTATTTGATACATTTCAAGTCCATTCGAAAATTCCGAAAAATTTTCGATTCGGCTCGGAAAACTTTTCGGATTCGACTTTATCGGATCTAAAAAATTTCGGAAATTCGGCCGCATCCGAAGACACGAATCGGGAAATTTCGTGAAAATTCCGAAATTCCGAAACCCGAAACGCACATCCCTACTGTATTGTAGAAAATCTCCATGGAATGATGGGGGGGGGGGGGACTTGCCATATTCCTGATGTCCTCTCGCATCTTAGACATGGAGGCTCCGTCTTCGCCTGCCGAAAGCTTTGGCTCCTACATTGGTTGGCACAAAACTGCTCTTTCCTATTCCTCCTGACCTGCTGAGGAAGTCTGCCAGGCGGTGGGTCACACACGTCGCTGTCTTGCAGGATCGTTTCTGTGCGGTCACGCTGCTGGTTTCAAATAAAGAATGTTAACATATATGTATACAGAGACCAGATATGTGACGCGATCAGACGCCGAGGGCCCGAATGAATATAATGTGAGTTTTGACCTATTAAAGACGTAGGACAATATTCCAAGGTTGGTGCTAAGTTAACCAGAGCTGCTGTAAACGTAACAACTCCATAGACTCTGGGCTCTATTTCATAGTTGGTGCCAACACTAGATTTGGCGATAGAGCCAGGATAAGTGTGTTTATCGTATGCCCACCCATAGTACATTCCTGCCCCCATTAGAAATCCATTAGCGCATCGTTTTTTGCACGATCTTACTGTACTTTGCACATCCGATACTTAGCATGGGGAGTGCAGACGTACATCAGTGCAAGGTATTCCTTAGTGCTACCGCAGGGATGCAGACAGACATATTTTTACCACCTCCTAAAAGTGGCGCTACATGATTTTGCATTTGCAGACTTCATTAGCACCCCCTAACCCCCCCCCCAAATTTAATAGACACCTCTCATCCCACTGCGAGAACGGTGGCCCGATCTGCTGCTCCTGGATGCTGGGAAGAAAGTGAAACTGGACAAAAATAGTCCCCAGTCACCCTCCGCGATCACTCTGCAATTTCGCGTTCCAGCAGTGCAACCCTCCATGGAATCCTATGGACTCCAGCGAGGGGATACTAGCAGCGGCACAGAAGCTCAACCACAAGTATAAATGCGCTCAGTGCTGCGTTCCGGGACAAGATGCTGAAGTAGCGCCTGCCCCGGAATATTGCGCTAACATGGGGACACTACGGGGAAACCTGCAGATTTAGATCTTTCCCATTAGTGTGAAGAAAGGGCCACCCCTGGACCAATCGGGAAGGGGGACATGACTGATGGCATGGACCGGAAAGTCAGGTTTGCAACCTGGGTGACTATTGGGGCCAAAGATAACTTCATGGCACCAAAAGGTGTTTAAGGTCAGGGAGGGGAGGGGCAGAGCTCTTTATAAGGTCAGAGAGGGGAGGGGCAGAGCTCTTTATAAGGTCAGAGAGGGGAGGGGCAGAGCTCTTTATAAGGTCAGAGAGGGGGAGGGGCAGAGCTCTTTATAAGGTCAGAGAGGGGAGGGGCAGAGATCTGTATAAGGTCAGAGAGGGGAGGGGCAGAGCTCTTTATAAGGTCAGAGAGGGGAGGGGCAGAGCTCTTTATAAGGTCAGAGAGGGGGAGGGGCAGAGCTCTTTATAAGGTCAAGAGAGGGGGAGGGGCAGAGCTCTTTATAAGGTCAGAGAGGGGAGGGGCAGAGCTCTTTATAAGGTCAGAGAGGGGAGGGGCAGAGATCTGTATAAGGTCAGAGAGGGGAGGGGCAGAGCTCTTTATAAGGTCAGAGAGGGGAGGGGCAGAGCTCTTTATAAGGTCAGAGAGGGGGAGGGGCAGAGCTCTTTATAAGGTCAGAGAGGGGAGGGGCAGAGATCTGTATAAGGTCAGAGAGGGGAGGGGCAGAGCTCTTTATAAGGTCAGAGAGGGGAGGGGCAGAGCTCTTTATAAGGTCAGAGAGGGGAGGGGCAGAGCTCTTTATAAGGTCAGAGAGGGGAGGGGCAGAGCTCTTTGCTCCTGGACATCCTGCAATCATCAGCCAAGAAATTCCAGCAGCAAAGAACTTAACGCAAAGAAAGGAATCGTGCTCTATTATGGCTCTGTTAAGGTTACAACAGCTCTGGTTAAGTTAGCACTAACTTTGGAATAAGACCCTTTTTGTTTTGTTATTGCAAGAATAAACCATAAATACAACATGTAGAACCGGTTTACTAATTAAAACGCAAAGAAATAACAATGAGGTCGGAGTGGGTGCTCCAAAGACCCAGAGCATGGCCAGGCTCCCGACATCCACGCAGGAGAGAAGGCCCCGACATCCACGCACAGGAGAGAATGCCCCGACATCCACGCACAGAGGAGAGAATGCCCCGACATCCACACAGAGGAGAGAATGCCCCGACATCCACACAGAGGAGAGAATGCCCTGACATCCACACAGAGGAGAGAATGCCCGGGCTCCAACATCCACACAGGAGAGAGAAGGCCCCGACATCCGCACACAGGAGAGAAGGCCCCGACATCCACGCACACAGGAGAGAAGGCCCCGACATCCACGCACACAGGAGAGAAGGCCCCGACATCCACACAGGAGAGAAGGCCCCGACATCCGCACACAGGAGAGAAGGCCCCGACATCCACGCACACAGGAGAGAAGGCCCCGACATCCACGCACACAGGAGAGAAGGCCCCGACATCCACACAGGAGAGAGAAGGCCCCGACATCCGCACACAGGAGAGAAGGCCCCGACATCCACGCACACAGGAGAGAAGGCCCCGACATCCACGCACACAGGAGAGAAGGCCCCGACATCCACGCACAGGAGAGAAGGCCCCGACATCCACGCACACAGGAGAGAAGGCCCCGACATCCACGCACAGGAGAGAAGGCCCCGACATCCACGCACAGGAGAGAATGCCCCGACATCCACGCACAGAGGAGAGAATGCCCCGACATCCACGCACAGAGGAGAGAATGCCCCGACATCCACGCACAGAGAAGAGAATGCCCTGACATCCACGCACAGAGGAGAGAATGCCCCGACATCCACGCACAGAGGAGAGAATGCCCCGACATCCACACAGAGGAGAGAATGCCCCGACATCCACACAGAGGAGAGAAGGCCCAGGCTCCCCGACATCCACACAGGAGAGAGAAGGCCCCGATATCCGCACACAGGAGAGAAGGCCCCGACATCCACGCACACAGGAGAGAAGGCCCCGACATCCACGCACAGAGGAGAGAATGCCCCGACATCCACGCACAGAGGAGAGAATGCCCCGACATCCACGCACAGAGGAGAGAATGCCCGACATCCACACAGAGGAGAGAATGCCCTGACATCCACACAGAGGAGAGAAGGCCCAGGCTCCCCGACATCCACACAGGAGAGAGAAGGCCCCGATATCCGCACACAGGAGAGAAGGCCCGACATCCACGCACACAGGAGAGAAGGCCCCGACATCCACGCACAGAGGAGAGAATGCCCCGACATCCACGCACAGAGGAGAGAATGCCCCGACATCCACACAGAGGAGAGAATGCCCTGACATCCACACAGAGGAGAGAATGCCCTGACATCCACACAGAGGAGAGAATGCCCGGGCTCCAACATCCACACAGGAGAGAGAAGGCCCAGGCTCCCCGACATCCACACAGGAGAGAGAAGGCCCCGACATCCGCACACAGGAGAGAAAGCCCCGACATCCACGCACACAGGAGAGAAGGCCCCGACATCCACGCACACAGGAGAGAAGGCCCCGACATCCACGCACAGGAGAGAATGCCCCGACATCCACGCACAGGAGAGAATGCCCCGACATCCACGCACAGAGGAGAGAATGCATCGACATCCACGCACAGAGGAGAGAATGCATCGACATCCACGCACAGAGGAGAGAATGCCCCGACATCCACGCACAGGAGAGAATGCCCCAACATCCACGCACAGGAGAGAATGCCCCGACATCCACGCACAGAGGAGAGAATGCCCCGACATCCACGCACAGAGGAGAGAATGCCCCGACATCCACGCACAGAGGAGAGAATGCCCCGACATCCACGCACAGAGGAGAGAATGCCCCGACATCCACGCACAGAGGAGAGAATGCCCCGACATCCACGCACAGAGGAGAGAATGCCCCAACATCCACACACAGAGGAGAGAATGCCCCAACATCCACACAGAGGAGAGAATGCCCCGACATCCACACAGAGGAGAGAATGCCCCGACATCCACGCACAGAGGAGAGAATGCCCCGACATCCACACAGAGGAGAGAATGCCCCGACATCCACACAGAGGAGAGAATGCCCTGACATCCACACAGAGGAGAGAATGCCCTGACATCCACACAGAGGAGAGAATGCCCGGGCTCCAACATCCACACAGGAGAGAGAAGGCCCAGGCTCCCCGACATCCACACAGGAGAGAGAAGGCCCCGACATCCACGCACACAGGAGAGAAGGCCCCGACATCCACGCACACAGGAGAGAAGGCCCCGACATCCACGCACAGGAGAGAATGCCCCGACATCCACGCACAGGAGAGAATGCCCCGACATCCACGCACAGAGGAGAGAATGCATCGACATCCACGCACAGAGGAGAGAATGCCCCGACATCCACGCACAGGAGAGAATGCCCCGACATCCAAGCACAGGAGAGAATGCCCCGACATCCACGCACAGGAGAGAATGCCCGACATCCACGCACAGGAGAGAATGCCCCGACATCCACGCACAGGAGAGAATGCCCGACATCCACGCACAGAGGAGAGAATGCCCGACATCCACGCACAGAGGAGAGAAGGCCGACATCCACACAGAGGAGAGAATGCCCCGACATCCACAAGAGAGAGAATGCCCCGACATCCACACAGAGGAGAGAATGCCCCGACATCCACACAGAGGAGAGAATGCCCTGACATCCACACAGAGGAGAGAATGCCCTGACATCCACACAGAGGAGAGAATGCCCGGGCTCCAACATCCACACAGGAGAGAGAAGGCCCAGGCTCCCGACATCCACACAGGAGAGAGAAGGCCCGACATCCGCACACAGGAGAGAAGGCCCGACATCCACGCACAGAGGAGAGAATGCCCCGACATCCACGCACAGAGGAGAGAATGCCCCGACATCCACGCACAGAGGAGAGAATGCCCCAACATCCACACACAGAGGAGAGAATGCCCCAACATCCACACAGAGAGAGAATGCCCCGACATCCACACAGAGGAGAGAATGCCCCGACATCCACGCACAGAGGAGAGAATGCCCCGACATCCACACAGAGGAGAGAATGCCCCGACATCCACACAGAGGAGAGAATGCCTGACATCCACACAGAGGAGAGAATGGCCCTGACATCCACACAGAGGAGGAGAATGGCCCGGGCTCCAACATCCACACAGGAGAGAGAAGGCCCAGGCTCCCGACATCCACACAGGAGAGAGAGAAGGCCCCGACATCCACGCACACAGGAGAGAAGGCCCCGACATCCACGCACACAGGAGAGAAGGCCCCGACATCCACGCACACAGGAGAGAAGGCCCCGACATCCACGCACACAGGAGAGAAGGCCCCGACATCCACGCACAGGAGAGAATGCCCCGACATCCACGCACAGGAGAGAATGCCCCGACATCCACGCACAGAGGAGAGAATGCATCGACATCCACGCACAGAGGAGAATGCCCCGACACGACATCCACGCACAGGAGAGAATGCCCCGACATCCAAGCACAGGAGAGAATGCCCCGACATCCACGCACAGGAGAGAATGCCCCGACATCCACGCACAGGAGAGAATGCCCCGACATCCACGCACAGGAGAGAATGCCCCGACATCCACGCACAGAGGAGAGAATGCCCCGACATCCACGCACAGAGGAGAGAAGGCCCCGACATCCACACAGAGGAGAGAATGCCCCGACATCCACACAGAGGAGAGAATGCCCCGACATCCACACAGAGGAGAGAATGCCCCGACATCCACACAGAGGAGAGAATGCCCTGACATCCACACAGAGGAGAGAATGCCCTGACATCCACACAGAGGAGAGAATGCCCGGGCTCCAACATCCACACAGGAGAGAGAAGGCCAGGCTCCGACATCCACACAGGAGAGAGAAGGCCCCGACATCCGCACACAAAGGAGAGAAGGCCCCGACATCCACGCACACAGGAGAGAAGGCCCCGACATCCACGCACACAGGAGAGAAGGCCCCGACATCCACGCACACAGGAGAGAAGGCCCCGACATCCACGCACAGAGGAGAGAAGGCCCCGACATCCACGCACACAGGAGAGAAGGCCCCGACATCCACGCACACAGGAGAGAAGGCCCCGACATCCACGCACACACAGGAGAGAAGGCCCCGACATCCACGCACACAGGAGAGAAGGCCCCGACATCCACGCAACACAGGAGAGAAGCCCCGACATCCACGCACACAGAGAGAAGGCCCCGACATCCACGCACAGGAGAGAATGCCCCGACATCCACGCACAGGAGAGAATGCCCCGACATCCACGCACAGAGGAGAGAATGCATCGACATCCACGCACAGAGGAGAGAATGCATCGACATCCACGCACAGAGGAGAGAATGCCCCGACATCCACGCACAGGAGAGAATGCCCCGACATCCACGCACAGGAGAGAATGCCCCGACATCCACGCACAGGAGAGAGAATGCCCCGACATCCACGCACAGGAGAGAATGCCCCGACATCCACGCACAGGAGAGAATGCCCCGACATCCACGCCACAGGAGAGAATGCCCCGACATCACGCACAGAGGAGAGAAGCCCCGACATCCACGCACAGAGGAGAGAATGCCCCGACATCCACACAGAGGAGAGAATGCCCCGACATCCACACAGAGGAGAGAATGCCCCGACATCCACACAGAGGAGAGAATGCCCTGACATCCACACAGAGGAGAGAATGCCCTGACATCCACACAGAGGAGAGAATGCCCGGGCTCCAACATCCACACAGGAGAGAGAAGGCCCAGGCTCCCGACATCCACACAGGAGAGAGAAGGCCCCGACATCCGCACACAGGAGAGAAGGCCCCGACATCCACGCACAAAGGAGAGAAGGCCCCGACATCCACGCACACAGGAGAGAAGGCCCCGACATCCACGCACACAGGAGAGAAGGCCCCGACATCCACGCACACAGGAGAGAAGGCCCCGACATCCACGCACACAGGAGAGAAGGCCCCGACATCCACGCACAGAGGAGAGAAGGCCCCGACATCCACGCACACAGGAGAGAAGGCCCCGACATCCACGCACACAGGAGAGAAGGCCCCGACGTCCACGCACAGGAGAGAAGGCCCCGACATCCACGCACACAGGAGAGAAGGCCCCGACATCCACGCACACAGGAGAGAAGGCCCGACATCCACGCACACAGGAGAGAAGGCCCCGACATCCACACAGAGGAGAGAATGCCCGGGCTCCAACATCCACACAGGAGAGAGAAGGCCCAGGCTCCCCGACATCCACACACAGGAGAGAATGTCTGGGCTCCCCGACAGCCACACAGGAGAGAAGGCCCGGGCTCCCCGACAGCCACACAGGAGAGAAGGCCCGAGCTCCCCATCATCCACACAGGAGAGAAGGTCCGGCTCCCCGACATCCACACAGGAGAGAAGGCCCGGCTCCCCGACATCCACACAGGAGAGAAGGCCCGGCTCCCCGACATCCACACAGGAGAGAAGGCCCGGCTCCCCGACATCCACACAGGAGAGAAGGCCCGGCTCCCCGACATCCACACAGGAGAGAAGGCCCGGCTCCCCGACATCCACACAGGAGAGAAGGCCCGGCTCCCCGACATCCACACAGGAGAGAAGGCCCGGCTCCCCGACATCCACACAGGAGAGAAGGCCCGGCTCCCCGACATCCACACAGGAGAAAAGGCCCAGCTCCCCGACATCCACACAGGAGAGAAGGTCCCGATATCCACACACAGGAGAGAAGGTCCCGATATCCACACACAGGAGAGAAGGCCCCGACATCCTCACACACAGGAGAGAAGGCCCGGGCTCCCCAGCACGCACACAGTAATGAGAAGATCCGGGCTCCCGGCACGCACACCGCAATGAGAAAGTCCGGGCTCCCGGCACGCACACCGCAATGAGAAGGTCCGGGCTCCCGGCACGCACACCGCAATGAGAAGGTCCGGGCTCTTCACTGAGACATCCGACAGTTCTATTGGGAAACTAGTGACGTTTCGCCCATAACATAACACGTTCTAATTCCCTAATAAAGCGACACTGCGCACAGTATAGGTGGAATGTCCAAACTTTCTCCATTAGGCATTAAAAATAGTGACTGGAGGCAAAACGAGCAAAAAACATTGTATTAAGGTTTTAAGGTTTAGAAGATACAAGACGTGATATAAGCTGCTGGATCCAATGGGATCTCTCAATCTGGCGCCTTTCTGAGGTCAAGAAGGAATATATGCGCAGTTTGCTGCATGTTTGGAAAGCGCGATAGACTGGGATTTCTGGATCAACATTTAATGGTGGAAGAAACATATGTTTAATATTCGCATCATCAATAAGGAGAAAAATACCTTAATGGAAAATCTATAAATTACTGTATTAAATATTGTGTCACATAATAAGTTCCCAAACCAGACGCTGCGTATTAACTCCTATTAATTCATAAATAATCCCCGGGTTATAACATCCAGAAACACAAGAAAAGAAAAGCGCTCTTACCTCCAGACATGTGGAAGTGGCTCATTCCCTCCTTTCTACGTCCTGTTTCCTAATATCTTTACATGTTTTCCTGAATGTGAATCTGTACAGTGTGTATAAAGCTCCTGCTCGCCCCCACACACCCCCTGCTCGCCCCAGTGCACGCCCCCTGCAAACCCCATGCTCGCCCCCTGCTCTTTACCTTCTCGCCCACTGCACACCCCTGCTCGCCCCAGTGCACACCCCTGCTCGCCCCAGTGCACACCCCCTGCAAACCCTATGCTCTTTACCTTCTCGCCCACTGCACACCCCTGCTCGCCCCAGTGCACACCCCTGCTCGCCCCAGTGCACACCCCCTGCAAACCCTATGCTCTTTACCTTCTCGCCCACTGCACACCCCCTGCTCGCCCCAGTGCATATCCCCTGCAAACCCCATGCTCTTTACCTTCTCGCCCACTGCACACCCCCTGCTCGCCCCAGTGCACGCACCCTGCAAACCCCCTGCTCACCCCAGTGCTTGCCCCCGCTCGCCCCAGTGCACGTCCCGTGCAAACCCCATGCTCGCCCCCGCACACCCCCTGCTCGCCCCAGTGCATGCCCCTGCAAACCCCATGCTCACCCCCTGCTCTTTACCTTCTCGCCCCCTGCTCGCCCCAGTGCATATCCCCTGCAAACCCCATGCTCTTTACCTTCTCGCCCACTGCACACCCCCTGCTCGCCCCAGTGCACGCACCCTGCAAACCCCCTGCTCACCCCAGTGCTTGCCCCCGCTCGCCCCAGTGCACGTCCCGTGCAAACCCCATGCTCGCCCCCGCACACCCCCTGCTCTTTACCTTCTCGCCCACTGCACACCCCTGCTCGCCCCAGTGCACACCCCCTGCAAACCCCATGCTCTTTACCTTCTCACCCACTGCACACCCCCTGCTCGCCCCAGTGCATACCCCATGCTCTTTACCTTCTCGCCCACTGCACACCCCCTGCTCGCCCCAGTGCTTGCCCCCGCTCGCCCCCTGCAAACCCCATGCTCGCCCCTGCTCTTTACCTTCACGCACCCTGTAAACCCCCTGCTCACCCCAGTGCTTGCCCCCGCACACCACCTGCTCGCCCCAGTGCACGCCCCCTGCTCACCCCAGTGCTTACATAGTTATACATAGTTACATAGGCTGAAAAAAGACATGCGTCCATCGGGTTCAGCCTCTCCCACATAACCTACTGCTGTTGATCCAAAAGAAGGCAAAAAACCCAGTCTGATATGCTCGCCCCCGCACACCCCCTGCAAACCCCAGTGCACGCCCCCTGCAAACCCCATGCTCGCCCCTGCTCTTTACCTTCTCGCCCACTGCACACCCCCAGCTCGCCCCAGTGCATGCCCCCCGCAAACCCCCTGCTCACCCCAGTGCACGCCCCCTGCTCGCCCCTGCTCTTTACCTTCACGCACCCTGCAAACCCCCCGCTCACCCCAGTGCTTGCCCCCGCACACCCCCTGCTCGCCCCAGTGTACGCCCCTGCAAACCCCATGCTCTTTACCTTCTCGCCCACTGCACGCCCCCTGCTCACCCCAGTGCACGCCCCCTGCTCTTTACCTTCACGCACCCTGCAAATCCCCCGCTCACCCCAGTGCTTGCCCCCGCACACCCCCTGCTCGCCCCAGTGCATGCACCCTGCAAACCCCAGTGCACGCCCCCTGCAAACCCCATGCTCGACCCTGCTCTTTACCTTCTCGCCCACTGCACGCCCCCCTGCTCGCCCTTCAAATGAGGAAATCCTCACCTTGCCGCCCCTTTAATTAAAACATCAGATCTGCTCGTTGTAGAAAAATAGGTTTATTAATTAAGTGCGTGTTCAGGCATGAAGATGATTTTATTTATACACAGTGTACGCGGAAATGGCGTGGGTTTCTAGATGTGTATCATGTACAGCATGGCTGGGATCCCAGGTGACGGAGGTTTGGCCGGGCCCCCTCCCCTCCCAGATAATTTGGTATATATAGTGGGGGTGTGCTGCGGGTGATCGTGTGCTGTATCGTCTCGTACGCTCGGAGATCAGGGTGTCCCTATCCAACGTGCTGAATCAAGAGACAGCGCAAAAGCGAGCGCGAGAGACGCCCAGCATGCACCAAGCCGAGCAGCGTCGATGCACGCCGGGGCGCCGCCTGCTTATCAGTTATCAAACTGCTCATCGTAGTTTGTGTAACGTCCATTATCCATGTCTGCCATCGTGTTCCTTTTCTTGCCAGGGGTCCCGGCACCCACGTCCGTACGAGGATATGTCTGCAGTTTGTGCAGTTCTTGAGAGAGTTTCCCCAACACGCATGTGCTTAGGCTGGAACAACGTTTGGAAATGGGTCTATCCAAGCTGTAAAGGGCAGGAAAAGAACAACATGCCAAAAAAAGCCAAAACCAGAGACATGGTAACATGCATTTATCATGCGCTTCATTGCAATCCATGCGTGTTCATGGTGTCATACAGGTGTCACACGTTACCCGCTCGTACAGGAAGCTTAGTGTGTTAAGAACATGCTTATTGTGGAGGAACGTCATGCACTGGAGCTCAGCGCGGCTCCGACAGAACATGCCCATATAGCTGTATGTGATGGTGGGTCAGGCCCCCCAGTAGCTGTATGTGATGGTGGGTCAGGCCCCCCAGTAGCTGTATGTGATGGTGGGTCAGGCCCCCCAGTAGCTGTATGTGATGGTGGGTCAGGCCCCCCAGTAGCTGTATGTGATGGTGGGTCAGGCCCCCCAGTAGCTGTATGTGATGGTGGGTCAGGCCCCCCATATAGCTGTATGTGATGGTGGGTCAGGCCCCCCAGTAGCTGTATGTGATGGTGGGTCAGGCCCCCCATATAGCTGTATGTGATGGTGGGTCAGGCCCCCCAGTAGCTGTATGTGATGGTGGGTCAGGCTCCCCATATAGCTGTATGTGATGGTGGGTCAGGCCCCCATATAGCTGTATGAGTTGGTGAGTCAAGCCCTATAGATGTACAAGTCAGTGGGTCATGTCCCCTAAAGATGTATGAGGTGGCAGGTCCAGTCCCCCTATAGCTGCTTGTGGATGTGGTGGTGGGTTAGCCACCCTGTAGTTGTAGGTGGTGGCTCAGGCCCCCCTATAGCTGTGTGTGTGGCTGTGGTGCATCAGACCCCCTTATAGCTTGATTTGGTGGTGGGTCAGGACCCCTTATAGTTGCGTGTGGCTGCTGTAGGTCAGACCCTCCCATAGCTGCATGGGGGTTAGGTCCCCTACAGCTGTGGGGGGTTAGATCTCCCTACACCTGTATGTGGCTGCAGTGGGTTAGGTTTCCCCTACACCTGTATGTAGCTGTTGTGGGTTAGGCCCCCTATAGCTGTGGTGGGTTAGGCCCCTCTATACCTGTATGTGACTGTGGTGGATTACACCCCCTATATACCTGTATGTGACTGTGGTGGATTACACCCCCCTATACCTGTATGTGACTGTTGTGGGTTAAGCCCCCCTATACCTGTATGTGACTGTTGTGGGTTAAGCCCCCCTATACCTGTATGTGACTGTTGTGGGTTAAGCCCCCCTATACCTGTATGTGACTGTTGTGGGTTAAGCCCCCCTATACCTGTATGTGACTGTTGTGGGTTAAGCCCCCCTATACCTGTATGTGACTGTTGTGGGTTAAGCCCCCCTATACCTGTATGTGGCTGTTGTGGGTTAAGCCCCCTATACCTGTATGTGGCTGTTCTGGGTTAAGCCCCCCTATACCTGCATGTGGCTGTTCTGGGTTAAGCCCCCCTATACCTGCATGTGGCTGTGGTGGGTTAGGCCCCCCTATACCTGCATGTGGCTGTGGTGGGTTACACCCCCCATAAACCTGTATGTGGCTGTGGTGGGTTAGGCCCCCCTATACCTGCATGTGGCTGTGGTGGGTTACACCCCCCATAAACCTGTATGTGGCTATGGTGGGTTAGGCCCCCCTATAGCTGTGGTGGGTTAGGCCCCCCTATATCTGCATGTGGCTGCGGTGGGGCAGGCCCCCCCCTATACCTGTATGTGGCTGTTGTGGTAGAAAATGCACCTGCTCCTTTGCCAAGTCATGCACTGTTAGCTCACTTGCATTGCACCCGGCCATGCGCCCGTGCCTGCTGCTGGTGGCGTGGCGGGCATGCTGGCTGCTGAGGTCATTCTATACATGCTTTCTATTGAAGGGAACCAGTAAATAACATTTAAATGCAGGGCATGCAGCTTCATCGATTTCCCAGATCAGTGAATGAAGTCATTGCTGAGTCCATGGAGTGAACGCCCTGCTCTGACTGATGATTTCATTGCAGTGAAAGCTGCTGCCAGACCCAGCCTGTAATACAGCGCGCATGCAGGACCCACACACAGGGGCTCACACCTTGGGGGGGGGGGCGCTCTTCACCCCTTAAACTGGCACAGGAGGTGAGGCTCTTCACCCTCATCATACCTC
Organism: Leptobrachium leishanense; assembly: GCA_009667805.1. Classification (NCBI taxonomy): domain Eukaryota; kingdom Metazoa; phylum Chordata; class Amphibia; order Anura; family Megophryidae; genus Leptobrachium; species Leptobrachium leishanense. The sequence continues at coordinate 122,941,403 of CM019072.1, read as the reverse complement.
ATCACACCTCCTCAGTACCAAGAGGGTCTTCTTCTACTGGACACAGGGTGCAGAGCACAGGATCAGTACAAGACATGAGACTGACACAACGCTGAATGTTTCTTCCTGGCTTTACCTGCGGCAGACACTGTCTGTCCTGCTGCCGTTTGTCCGTCTGTGTCATATTATACAGCGTTAGTGAGTAAATGCAGAGCTGGCAGTGTGCTCTGTGACTAAAATGACCAAACCCTGCCCTGAACACACAGGCTGTGGCATATGGTGGACAGTTACTGGACTTAACCTGAGCCTCAGCAGGTGCAGAGGGTGTACTTGGCACCGGCATGAGATCAACAGACCCGGTGACTGGTATCACAAAGTGATCCAGTAGGAGAGGGCAGCTCACGATTGCTGGTGTGCTCTGCACTGAGCAAGGCTAAGAAGGACCGTGAATGTGGCTTTACCTGTCCCACCTGATGACATGTATCACAAAAGCCCATTCATGGACATTAACAGACCTTATGCAGGGTCTCCTCCAGAGGACAACCAGGATAACATGTGCAGTGCACACTGCCAGGCCCATCAGCCCCTCACCTGTTGCCTTCACTGGCTTGCTCCAGGTCCTCTGCTGTCATCTGGACAAACTCTTTGACCAAAGCATTCAGTAACCTCCTGGCCTCATAGTCACTGACAGCCGCTCGCTCCGGTATCGACTCCAGGCCGGGTCTGAGGCACAGAGAGCAGAATATGAGTCCAGAGGGTCCTGAAGCAGCGACAAAACACTCACACCTAAGACCCCCAGGCACACTCAGACAGATCTCTACACAGGGACAGAGGGCAGCCTCGTTAACTCCAGATTTGAACAGCAATCCCCACAAAGAGGGGAGCCCCAGGGGTACAGAGCAATCAACCAGAGGAACCCCAGTCACTCCAGGGGTACAGAGCAATCAACCAGAGGAGCCCCAGTCACTCCAGGGGTACAGAGTAATCAACCAGAGGAGCACCAGTCACTCCAGGGGTACAGAGCAATCAACCAGAGGAACCCCAGTCACTCCAGGGGTACAGAGCAATCAACCAGAGGAGCCCCAGTCACTCCAGGGGTACAGAGCAATCAACCAGAGGAACCCCAGTCACTCCAGGGGTACAGAGCAATCAACCAGAGGAACCCCAGTCACTCCAGGGGTACAGAGCAATCAACCAGAGGAGCCCCAGAGCAATCAACCAGAGGAGCACCAGTCACTCCAGGGGTACAGAGTAATCAACCAGAGGAGCCCCAGTCACTCCAGGGGTACAGAGCAATCAACCAGAGGAGCCCCAGTCACTCCAGGGGTACAGAGCAATCAACCAGTGAGATTAGGGTTTGGGGTCCAGGCACAGGGGACAGACCACCTTACCTGGCTGGAGCTGCCTTTGAGCTGTGCATCTGACAGACCACCAGGGCAAACACAGCAAGAATGGAGGAAATCTTCAGAACAACCATAATGTCCTTTTCCTACCAGAAAGATTTAAAAAAAGAGTTTTTGGCAGCCTGCCAGCATCCCTATCCCCAGCCTGCCAGCATCCCTATCCCCAGCCTGCCAGCATCCCTATCCCCAGCCTGCCAGCATCCCCATCCCCAGCATCCCTATCCCCAGCCTGCCAGCATCCCCATCCCCAGCATCCCTATCCCCAGCCTGCCAGCATCCCCAGCCTGCCAGCATCCCTATCCCCAGCCTGCCAGCATCCCTATCCCCAGCCTGCCAGCATCCCTATCCCCAGCCTGCCAGCATCCCTATCCCCAGCCTGCCAGCATCCCCATCCCCAGCATCCCTATCCCCATCCCCAGCATCCCTATCCCCAGCATCCCTATCCCCAGCCTGCCAGCATCCCTATCCCCAGCCTGCCAGCATCCCTATCCCCAGCCTGCCAGCATCCCTATCCCCAGCCTGCCAGCATCCCCATCCCCAGCATCCCTATCCCCAGCATCCCTATCCCCAGCCTGCCAGCATCCCTATCCCCAGCCCCAGCCTGCCAGCATCCCCAGCCCCAGCCTGCCAGCATCCCCAGCCCCAGCCCCAGCCTGCCAGCATCCCCATCCCCAGCCTGCCAGCATCCCTATCCCCAGCCTGCCAGCATTCCTATCCCCAGCCCCAGCCTGCCAGCATCCCTATCCCCAGCCCCAGCCTGCCAGCATCCCTATCCTCAGCCTGCCAGCATCCCTATCCCCAGCCTGCCAGCATCCCTATCCCCAGCCTGCCAGCACCCCCATCCCCAGCCAGCACCCCCATCCCCAGCATCCCTATCCCCAACCAGCGCCCCCATCGCCAGCATCCCTATCCACAGCCTGAAAACCTCCCAGGAGAATGCGCACTGCAAGCAGAGGGCCCTGGCTGCTGGAGGGTTAACACAGGTTCCTGTATTTCATTGAGTGCCAGAGTGTAACCCATGGAGTGCCAGAGGGGCTTTGTATCCCCCTTCATCCACAGGGAGTGTAACCCATGGAGTGCCAGAGGGGCTGTGTATCCCCCTTCATCCACAGGGAGTGTAACCCATGGAGTGCCAGAGGGGCTGTGTATCCCCCTTCATCCACAGGGAGTGTAACCCATGGAGTGCCAGAGGGCTGTGTATCCCCCTTCATCCACAGGGAGTGTAACCCATGGAGTGCCAGAGGGGCTGTGTGTCCCCCTTCATCCACAGGAGTGTAACCCATGGAGTGCCAGAGGGGCTGTGTATCCCCCTTCATCCACAGGGAGTGTAACCCATGGAGTGCCAGAGGGGCTGTGTATCCCCCTTCATCCACAGGGAGTGTAACCCATGGAGTGCCAGGGGGCTGTGTATCCCCCTTCATCCACAGGGAGTGTAACCCATGGAGTGCCAGAGGGGCTGTGTGTCCCCCTTCATCCACAGGGAGTGTAACCCATGGAGTGCCAGAGGGACTGTGTATCCCCCTTCATCCACAGGGAGTGTAACCCATGGAGTGCCAGAGGGGCTGTGTATCCCCCTTCATCCACAGGGAGTGTAACCCATGGAGTGCCAGAGGGGCTGTGTATCCCCCTTCATCCACAAGGAGTGTAACCCATGGAGTGCCAGAGGGGCTGTGTATCCCCCTTCATCCACAGGGAGTGTAACCCATGGAGTGCCAGAGGGGCTGTGTATCCCCCTTCATCCACAGGGAGTGTAACCCATGGAGTGCCAGAGGGGCTGTGTATCCCCCTTCATCCACAAGGAGTGTAACCCATGGAGTGCCAGAGGGGCTGTGTATCCCCTTCATCCAGAGGGAGTGTAACCCATGAAGTGCCAGAGGGACTGTGTATCCCCCTTCATCCACAGGGAGTGTAACCCATGGAGTGCCAGAGGGACTGTGTATCCCCCTTCATCCACAGGGAGTGTAACCCATGGAGTGCCAGAGGGACTGTGTATCCCCCTTCATCCACAGGGAGTGTAACCCATGGAGTGCCAGTGGGGCTGTGTATCCCCCTTCATCCACAGGGAGTGTAACCCATGGAGTGCCAGAGGGGCTGTGTATCCCCCTTCATCCACAGGGAGTGTAACCCATGGAGTGCCAGTGGGGCTGTGTATCCCCCTTCATCCACAGGGAGTGACCCATGGAGTGCCAGAGGGGCTGTGTATCCCCCTTCATCCACAGGGAGTGTAACCCATGGAGTGCCAGAGGGGCTGTGTATCCCCCTTCATCCACAAGGAGTGTAACCCATGGAGTGCCAGAGGGGCTGTGTATCCCCCTTCATCCACAAGGAGTGTAACCCATGGAGTGCCAGAGGGGCTGTGTATCCCCTTCATCCACAGGGAGTGTAACCCATGGAGTGCCAGAGGGACTGTGTATCCCCCTTCATCCACAGGGAGTGTAACCCATGGAGTGCCAGAGGGGCTGTGTGTCCCCCTTCATCCACAGGGAGTGTAACCCATGGAGTGCCAGAGGGGCTGTGTATCCCCCTTCATCCACAGGGAGTGTAACCCATGGAGTGCCAGAGGGGCTGTGTATCCCCCTTCATTCCACAGGGAGTGTAACCCATGGAGTGCCAGAGGGGCTGTGTATCCCCCTTCATCCACAGGGAGTGTAACCCATGGAGTGCCAGAGGGGCTGTGTATCCCCCTTCATCCACAGGGAGTGTAACCCATGGAGTGCCAGAGGGGCTGTGTGTCCCCCTTCATCCACAGGAAGTGTAACCCATGGAGTGCCAGAGGGGCTGTGTGTCCCCCATCATCCACAGGGAGTGTAACCCATGGAGTGCCAGAGGGGCTGTGTGTCCCCCTTCATCCACAAGGAGTGTAACCCATGGAGTGCCAGAGGGGCTGTGTATCCCCCTTCATCCACAGGGAGTGTAACCCATGGAGTGCCAGAGGGGCTGTGTGTCCCCCATCATCCACAGGGAGTGTAACCCATGGAGTGCCAGAGGGGCTGTGTATCCCCCTTCATCCACAAGGAGTGTAACCCATGGAGTGCCAGAGGGGCTGTGTATCCCCCTTCATCCACAGGGAGTGTAACCCATGGAGTGCCAGAGGGACTGTGTATCCCCCTTCATCCACAGGGAGTGTAACCCATGGAGTGCCAGAGGGGCTGTGTATCCCCCTTCATCCACAGGGAGTGTAACCCATGGAGTGCCAGAGGGGCTGTGTATCCCCCTTCATCCACAGGGAGTGTAACCCATGGAGTGCCAGAGGGGCTGTGTATCCCCCTTCATCCACAGGGAGTGTAACCCATGGAGTGCCAGAGGGGCTGGTGTATCCCCCTTCATCCACAGGGAGTGTAACCCATGGAGTGCCAGAGGGACTGTGTATCCCCCTTCATCCACAGGGAGTGTAACCCATGGAGTGCCAGAGGGGCTGTGTATCCCCCTTCATCCACAGGGAGTGTAACCCATGGAGTGCCAGAGGGGCTGTGTATCCCCCTTCATCCACAGGGAGTGTAACCCATGGAGTGCCAGAGGGGCTGTGTATCCCCCTTCATCCACAGGGAGTGTAACCCATGGAGTGCCAGAGGGGCTGTGTGTCCCCCTTCATCCACAGGAAGTGTAACCCATGGAGTGCCAGAGGGACTGTGTATCCCCCTTCATCCACAGGGAGTGTAACCCATGGAGTGCCAGAGGGCTGCTGTGTCCCCCATCATCCACAGGGAGTGTAACCCATGGAGTGCCAGAGGGGCTGTGTATCCCCCTTCATCCACAAGGAATGTAACCCATGGAGTGCCAGAGGGGCTGTGTATCCCCTTCATCCACAGGGAGTGTAACCCATGGAGTGCCAGAGGGGCTGTGTATCCCCCTTCATCCACAGGGAGTGTAACCCATGGAGTGCCAGAGGGGCTGTGTATCCCCCTTCATCCACAGGGAGTGTAACCCATGGAGTGCCAGAGGGACTGTGTATCCCCCTTCATCCACAGGGAGTGTAACCATGGAGTGCCAGAGGGGCTGTGTATCCCCCTTCATCCACAGGGAGTGTAACCCATGGAGTGCCAGAGGGGCTGTGTATCCCCCTTCATCCACAGGGAGTGTAACCCATGGAGTGCCAGAGGGGCTGTGTATCCCCCTTCATCCACAGGGAGTGTAACCCATGGAGTGCCAGAGGGGCTGTGTGTCCCCCTTCATCCACAGGAAGTGTAACCCATGGAGTGCCAGAGGGACTGTGTATCCCCCTTCATCCACAGGGAGTGTAACCCATGGAGTGCCAGAGGGGCTGTGTGTCCCCCATCATCCACAGGGAGTGTAACCCATGGAGTGCCAGAGGGGCTGTGTATCCCCCTTCATCCACAAGGAATGTAACCCATGGAGTGCCAGAGGGGCTGTGTATCCCCCTTCATCCACAGGGAGTGTAACCCATGGAGTGCCAGAGGGGCTGTGTATCCCCCTTCATCCAGAGGGAGTGTAACCCATGGAGTGCCAGAGGGGCTGTGTATCCCCCTTCATCCACAGGGAGTGTAACCCATGGAGTGCCAGAGGGACTGTGTGTCCCCCATCATCCACAGGGAGTGTAACCCATGGAGTGCCAGAGGGGCTGTGTATCCCCCTTCATCCACAGGGAGTGTAACCCATGGAGTGCCAGAGGGGCTGTGTATCCCCCTTCATCCAGAGGGAGTGTAACCCATGGAGTGCCAGAGGGACTGTGTATCCCCTTCATCCACAGGGAGTGTAACCCATGGAGTGCCAGAGGGACTGTGTATCCCCTTCATCCACAGGGAGTGTAACCATGGAGTGCCAGTGGGGCTGTGTATCCCCCTTCATCCACAGGGAGTGTAACCCATGGAGTGCCAGAGGGACTGTGTGTCCCCCTTCATCCACAAGGAGTGTAACCCATGGAGTGCCAGAGGGGCTGTGTATCCCCCTTCATCCACAGGGAGTGTAACCCATGGAGTGCCAGAGGGACTGTGTATCCCCCTTCATCCACAGGGAGTGTAACCCATGGAGTGCCAGAGGGGCTGTGTACCCCTTCATCCACAGGGAGTGTAACCCATGGAGTGCCAGAGGGGCTGTGTATCCCCCTTCATCCACAGGGAGTGTAACCCATGGAGTGCCAGAGGGGCTGTGTGTCCCCCTTCATCCACAGGAAGTGTAACCCATGGAGTGCCAGAGGGGCTGTGTGTCCCCCTTCATCCACAGGAAGTGTAACCCATGGAGTGCCAGAGGGACTGTGTATCCCCTTCATCCACAAGGAATGTAACCCATGGAGTGCCAGAGGGGCTGTGTATCCCCCTTCATCCACAGGGAGTGTAACCCATGGAGTGCCAGAGGGGCTGTGTATCCCCCTTCATCCACAGGGAGTGTAACCCATGGAGTGCCAGAGGGACTGTGTATCCCCCTTCATCCACAGGGAGTGTAACCCATGGAGTGCCAGAGGGGCTGTGTATCCCCCTTCATCCACAGGGAGTGTAACCCATGGAGTGCCAGAGGGGCTGTGTATCCCCCTTCATCCACAGGGAGTGTAACCCATGGAGTGCCAGAGGGGCTGTGTGTCCCCCTTCATCCACAGGAAGTGTAACCCATGGAGTGCCAGAGGGGCTGTGTGTCCCCCTTCATCCACAGGAAGTGTAACCCATGGAGTGCCAGAGGACTGTGTATCCCCCTTCATCCACAGGGAGTGTAACCCATGGAGTGCCAGAGGGGCTGTGTGTCCCCCATCATCCACAGGGAGTGTAACCCATGGAGTGCCAGAGGGGCTGTGTATCCCCCTTCATCCACAAGGAATGTAACCCATGGAGTGCCAGAGGGGCTGTGTATCCCCCTTCATCCACAGGGAGTGTAACCCATGGAGTGCCAGAGGGGCTGTGTATCCCCCTTCATCCACAGGGAGTGTAACCCATGGAGTGCCAGAGGGGCTGTGTATCCTCCAGGGAGCCATTACCTGATTAACATGTAATTCCATTACTGACCCCCCCCCCCCCGCAGACACTGAATCTCACCCAGACAATTCGACCTCACAAGGTGTGAGACTGAATCCAAGAGCAGCCCAGAGCTTCACACATGGGACCCCAGAACCAGCACAAACACAAAAAGATACAACATAAAAACTAAGGATAGGAAGCCTGGAACACAAAAACCGTGTAAAGCTGAATGTATCACACAAAACAGACACAAACAGAACAAACACAACACGCAAACCTAAATGTATCATTCAGAACAGAGAACACAAACTACACATAGAAATAAATGTATCACAGAACACAGGCACAAACAGACACAACACAAAGTGCAAAACTGAATAAGACAGACACAAATATTCTATAGAACACGGAGAGACAACACAATATGCAAATTATATTATATAGGAAGGACAACACAATATGCAAACTATATTATATAGGAAGGACAACACAATATGCAAACTATATGATATAGGAAGGACAACACAATATGCAAACTATATGATATAGGAAGGACAACACAATATGCAAACTATATTATATAGGAAGGACAACACAATATGCAAATTATATTATATAGGAAGGACAACACAATATGCAAATTATATTATATAGGAAGGACAACACAATATGCAAATTATATTATATAGGAAGGACAACACAATATGCAAACTATATGATATAGGAAGGACAAAACAATATGCAAACTATATTATATAGGAAGGACAACACAATATGCAAACTATATTATATAGGAAGGACAACACAATATGCAAACTATATGATATAGGAAGGACAACACAATATGCAAACTATATGATATAGGAAGGACAAAACAATATGCAAACTATATTATATAGGAAGGACAACACAATATGCAAACTATATTATATAGGAAGGACACAACACAATATGCAAAACATAATATATAATTTTATGCTGTGTCAGTGTTTTAAAAGACATTATTATGATTCAATACAAAATGCAAAACTAAATGTGTAAAACAGACCTAACACAAATTACAATCTAGAATCTATGGCAAACAGACAGAACACAACCTAAATATGCTAAACTGATACAGATACAAAGCAGCAGAATTGCAGGAACAAAACACATTCTAAAATACTGTACTGCTACTAAATATATTCTACAAAGAATTCTTCCAAATCTACACGTTTAACATTTCACACCACATAGGAGATACAGAGAAATAAAACCCCACAACATAAACACAGAAAGCACAAAATAATTCACATAACACAATGCTAAACATGGAATACAAACTAAATATACAAAACAAAAATACAAACTGAAGCTACAATCAACATTTTCTGTGTATGGAGATAATTCTACAATTCCATGTGTGAACAGGGAATGTGTCTAATAAGTGCGTGTATTTCATACAATCACATAGAGGTGTGTGTGTGTGTGTGTGTGTGTGTGTGTGTATTTGTGTCTGTCACCGGTCTTTTACTCCTAAATGTATTGTAGAATAGAAAGTACCTGTGTAAGAAGCAGCAATGTGCAGATCAGACAGGAACAAGAAAGCCAAGACAGTGACTGTGAGTGAGCAGTGACTGAATGAGTGACTGGGAGAGCGAGAGAATGAGTGAATGAGAGCGAGTGACTGTGTGACTGTGTGAGAGCGAGTGACTGTGTGAGAGCGAGTGACTGTGTGAGAGCGAGTGAATGTGTGAGATCGAGTGAATGAGTGACTGAGAGCGAGTGACTGTGTGAGAGCGAGTGAATGAGTGACTGAGAGCGAGTGACTGTGTGAGAGCGAGTGACTGTGTGTGTGAGAGCGAGTGACTGTGTGTGTGAGAGCGAGTGACTGTGAGAGCGAGTGAATGAGTGACTGAGAGCGAGTGACTGTGTGTGTGAGAGCGAGTGACTGTGTGTGTGAGAGCGAGTGACTGTGAGAGCGAGTGAATGAGTGACTGTGAGAGCGAGTGAATGAGTGACTGAGAGCGAGTGACTGTGTGAGAGCGAGTGAATAAGTGCGAGTGACTGTGTGAGAGCGAGTGAATGAGTGACTGAGAGTGAGTGACTGAGAGCGAGTGACTGAGTGGCTGAGAGCGAGTGAATGAGTGACTGAGAGCGAGTGACTGAGTGACTGAGAGCGAGTGACTGAGAGCGAGTGACTGTGAATGAATGAGTGACTGTGAGAGCGAGTGACTGTGAATGAATGAGTGACTGTGAGAGCGAGTGACTAAGAGCGAGTGAATGAGTGACTGAGAGTGAGTGAATAAGAGCGAGTGAATGAGTGACTGAGAGCAAGTGACTAAGAGCAAGTGAATGAGTGACTAAGAGCAAGTGAATGAGTGACTGAGAGCGAGTGACTGAGAGCGAGTGACTGAGAGCAAGTGAATGAGTGACTGAGAGCGAGTGACTGTGAATGAATGAGTGACTGTGTGAGAGCGAGTGACTAAGAGCGAGTGAATGAGTGACTGAGAGTGAGTGACTAAGAGCGAGTGAATGAGTGACTGAGAGCGAGTGACTGTGTGAGAGCGAGTGACTGAGAGCGAGTGACTGAGAGACTGAGAGCGAGTGACTGAGAGACTGAGAGCGAATGACTGAGAGACTGAGAGCGAGTGACTGAGAGACTGAGAGCGAGTGAATGAGTGACTGTGTGAGTGACTGTGAGAGCGAATGACTGAGAGCGAGTGAATGAGTGACTGCGTGAGAGCGAGTGAATGAGTGACTGCGTGAGAGCGAGTGAATGAGTAACTGCGTGAGAGCGAGTGAATGAGTGACTGCGTGAGAGCGAGTGAATGAGTGACTGCGTGAGAGCGAGTGAATGAGTGACTGCGTGAGAGCAAATGAATGAGTGACTGCGTGAGAGCGAGTGAATGCTACTCACAAGGCAGGGTCAGCAATGAGTGTGTATATATGTGTGTTGCTAACTCATCAGGCAGGGTCTATAGTGTGTGTTTGTGTTATGTACAACTGACCCTGCCTGATGAGTAACAGCACACACACACTTACTGACCCTGCCTGGTGGGGATGTGTGTGCTTACTCCCCAGGGGTGTGTGTGTGTGTGTGTGTGTGTGTACTGTTACTCATCAGGCAGGGTCAAACGTGTGTGTGTGTTGTCACTCATCAGGCAGGGTCAGGTGTGTGTGTGTGTGTGTGCGGTTACACATCAGGCAGGGTGTGTGTGTGTGTGTGCTGTTACACATCAGGCAGGGTGTGTGTGTGTGTGTGCTGTTACACATCAGGCAGGGTGTGTGTGTGTGTGTGTGCTGTTACACATCAGGCAGAGTGTGTGTGTGTGTGTTGTGTGCTGTTACACATCAGGCAGGCAGGGTGTGTGTGTGTGCTGTTACACATCAGGCAGGGTGTGTGTGTGTGTGCTGTTACACATCAGGCAGGGTGTGGTGTGTGTGTGTGTGGTGTGTGTGTGTGTGTGTGTGTGTGTGTGTGTGTGTGTGTGTGTGTGTACTCACCAGGCAGGGTCAGCACTGTGTGTGTCAGTTTCTTGTTGTTACTAAAGTATCAATGCTGTGAATGAGGATTCCATCCTTTTATATGTACCGCCTGGGAGAGAGTGAGGGGGAGCTTGAGGAGTGACGTCCAACCAATCAGAGCCGTGCAAACTCTACTCTGTCCAACCACAGAGGGGCCTTGGAAATCCAGCGTAGGAATGACGTCATCACAGTCACTGAGTATTCCATTCACAAAAATGTGCCAGTCACTTGGCCCCTGACAGTGCCATTTGCATTGATCATCTGAAACGTTAATGAAAAGGAAGGGGAAATAGTCTCGGAGCTTTAATCATTTATTCCCCCCCCCCCCCCAAAAAAAGCACTTTTTATTTATTTAAATGCAGCTGCTGAGTGAATGGACAGAAACCGGCTTATTAAAAGCGACATCTGCTGCAGCCCCTACTGCATTGCAGACTCCATGCCTGGATCCTGTGAGGACGCGCTGCTTCCACTGCCCTCTGCTCCCTGCGCTCTACAGGCACCATGTGCGCTCCCTGCGCTCTACAGGCACCATGTGCGCTCCCTGCGCTCTACAGGCACCATGTGCGCTCCCTGCGCTCTCTACAGGCACATGTGGCGCTCTACAGGCACCATGTGCGCTCCCTGCGCTCTACAGGCACCATGTGCGCTCCCTGCGCTCTACAGGCACCATGTGCGCTCCCTGCGCTCTACAGGCACCATGTGCGCTCCCTGCGCTCTACAGGCACCATGTGCGCTCCCTGCGCTCTACAGCCCATGTGCGCTCCCTGCGCTCTACAGGCACCATGTGCGCTCCCTTGCGCTCTACAGGCACATGTGCGCTCCCTGCGCTCTACAGGCACCATGTGCGCTCCCTGCGCTCTACAGGCACCATGTGCGCTCCCTGCGCTCTACAGGCACCATGTGCGCTCCCTGCGCTCTACAGGCACCATGTGCGCTCTCTGCGCTCTACAGGCACCATGTGTTTTCAGTACTTTACATGCACTCAGTGGCCCCTGTGCTTTATGTGCACCGTGTGCTTTGCTTTGTATGTATACTCTCTGCTTTACATGCACTCTGCACAGTGAAGGTTAATGCACCCTGTACACTCTCCGCACATACTATACTCTAATGCACCCGATGCACTCACTTTAATGCATTCTGTGCACTCTGTACTTCCCATTATTTTGTACATCCTGAGTATTAAAGATATTATTGTGCTTTTCTTGCAATCTGTGCACACTGTGTATTTATTAAAGGTGTTAGTTTGAATTTTACAGGTTACAGGTGTGCATTGTACTCTGCGCCTGTCTCTGCGCCTGACTCTCTGCGCCTGACTCTCTGCGCCTGTCTCTCTGCGCCTGACTCTCGGCGCCTGACTCTGCGCCTGACACTCTGCGCCTGACTCTCTGCGCCTGACACTCTGCGCCTGACTCTCTGCGCCTGACACTCTGCGCCTGACACTCTGCGCCTGACACTCTGCGCCTGACTCTCTGCGCCTGACACTCTGTGCCTGACTCTCTGCGCCTGACTCTCTGCGCCTGACTCTCTGCGCCTGACTCTCTGCGCCTGACTCTCTGCGCCTGACTCTCTGCGCCTGACTCTCTGCGCCTGACACTCTGCGCCTGACTCTCTGCACCTGACACTCTGTGCCTGACACTCTGCGCCTGACTCTCTGCGCCTGTCTCTGCGCCTGACTCTCTGCGCCTGACTCTCTGCGCCTGACTCTCTGCGCCTGACTCTCTGCGCCTGACACTCTGCGCCTGACTCTCTGCGCCTGACACTCTGCGCCTGACTCTCTGCGCCTGACTCTCTGCGCCTGACTCTGCGCCTGACTCTCTGCGCCTGACACTCTGCGCCTGACTCTGCGCCTGACTCTCTGTGCCTGACACTCTGCGCCTGACTCTCTGCGCCTGACTCTCTGCGCCTGACTCTCTGCACCTGACTCTCTGCGCCTGACTCTCTGCGCCTGACTCTGCGCCTGACTCTCTGCGCCTGACACTCTGCGCCTGACTCTCTGCGCCTGACTCTCTGTGCCTGACACTCTGCGCCTGACTCTCTGCGCCTGACTCTCTGTGCCTGACTCTCTGCACCTGACTCTCTGCGCCTGACTCTCTGCGCCTGACACTCTGCACCTGACTCTCTGCGCCTGACACTCTGCGCCTGACACTCTGCGCCTGACTCTCTGCGCCTGACTCTCTGCGCCTGACACTCTGCGCCTGACACTCTGCGCCTGACTCTGCGCCTGACTCTCTGCGCCTGACACTCTGCGCCTGACTCTCTGCGCCTGACTCTCTGTGCCTGACACTCTGCGCCTGACTCTCTGCGCCTGACTCTCTGCGCCTGACTCTCTGCGCCTGACTCTCTGCGCCTGACACTCTGCACCTGACTCTCTGCGCCTGACTCTCTGCGCCTGACACTCTGCGCCTGACACTCTGCGCCTGACTCTCTGCGCCTGACTCTCTGCGCCTGACACTCTGCGCCTGACACTCTGCGCCTGACTCTCTGCGCCTGACTCTCTGCGCCTGACACTCTGCGCCTGACACTCTGCGCCTGACTCTCTGCGCCTGACACTCTGCACCTGACACTCTGCGCCTAACATGCAGAGCGGGCACATCAATGGGGCCAGAAGGAACCATGGCTCCTCCAGGCGGCCCTTTGCCAGGGGTGATTTTTTGCCGCCCTGTCAAAGGCCGAGGCATAAAGCGGCCACCATGGCCTCAACTATGCCCCACTGCTGTAGGGGCCTCAACTAGGCCTGTTCAGGGGGTGTGTGTGACTATGTGTGTGGATGGGTGATCGTGTGTATATGTGTGAGTATGTGGATGTGTTGCAGGATATGTGCAGCTCTGTGACATACATTACTGTGAGTTTTATTGCTGTGGAGCTCTGTGATACGCCCATACACACCGCACATTACTGTGAGTTTTATTGCTGTGGAGCTCTGGGATACGGTCATACACACTGCACATTACTGTGAGTTTTATTGCTGTGGAGCTCTGTGATACGCTCATACACACCGCACATTACTGTGAGTTTTATTGCTGTGGAGCTATGTGATACGCTCATACACACTGCATATTACTGTGGGTTTTAATGCTGTGGATCTCTCTGATACGCTCATACTTGCTGCATGTATTTTCTGCTCTTTTTGGGAGTTGCGCAGCATTTCATCCTTGAACCCAGCAGCACATTGTCTTGGGCTAGTCCTGCTGACACACCCTCTGTGCACTTTGTACATTCCAGGCATTATATACATTAAATGTACTCTGAACGTTACACACACTTTGTGCATTCTCTGCATTACACATTTTGTACATTACATGCAGCATGTAGTTCCAGCCACTCTGTGTGTGTGTTTTCCAGGCATTTTTGTGTGTGTTTTCCAGGTGCTCTGTATGTGTGTCTTTTTTTTCCAGGCGCTCTGGGTGTGTGTGTTTTCCAGGTGTTTTTTCTGTGTGTTCCAGGCGCTTTGTGTGTGTGTGTGTCTTTTTCCAGGCACTCTGGAGGTATGTGTGTTAGATGTGTGCAGAGCGTTTTGGTTTTTTTCATTATGTTTCCTTTTGGATTTTTTGTCATGTTTATTTTTGTTTTGGATCATTTTGGGTATCGTTTTGGGAACACTTTCAGGGTTATTCAAAGAGATCCGAATGGCTGCTGAAAGGTAACGGAACGCTGAAATTCAGGGTACGGCTGCCTTTCTTGGCCGTTCGGCTATTCAGAGAGCAGGCAATACGCCAAATGTTGACGAATTGCCTGCACATACGGTGCCTGTTCGGTGCCTGTTCGAGGGCAGTGAAAACCCCATAAAAAAGCACTGCTTCTGCTATTCAGAGAACACAATCCGGCAGTGAAAGGTTCCCCTAATGTCCTGCCATTCGGTGGTTTAATTCGACAGGTTAATTCAGGAGAATCCCATAGGCTTCAATGTTAAAAATATTCCCGTTTTAATTCAATATCTAATAAACCGTTTATTATAAAATTCTACAGTAAAAAGCATTTTTTGGGATTTTTTTGCCAAATAATTTTTGCCGAATGTTTAAAAAAAAAAATCAACGTTTTTTTTCTTTTTTCTGTAACAGACCTTTTTATTCTCATTCATTGGATTTTATATGTAAATTCCAGACGTTTTCGCTCAGTAGTTTCTTTGCAAACAGCGTTTCACTTTTCAAACATTCAAGCAAACTGTTTTTTTTTTCACTCCATTCGTCTGCGGTGTCGGGTTTTTTCAGCGTCCCTTTGCCAGGGGTGATTTTTTGCCGCCCTGTCAAAGGCCGAGGCATAAAGCGGCCACCATTGCCTCAACTATGCCCCACTGCTGTAGGGGCCTCGACTAGGCCTGTTCAGGGTGTGTGTGTGACTATGTGTGTGGATGGGTGACTGTGTGTGTATATGTGTGAGTATGTGGATGTGTTGCAGGATATGTGCAGCTCTGTGACATACATTACTGTGAGTTTTATTGCTGTGGAGCTCTGGGATACGGTCATACACACTGCACATTACTGAGTTTCATCTGCGCTCGTTTCTATGTGTTCCATGTACAACAAAACTGAGGTTTTTGTTTGTTTCAATGGCCATTGCAACGTAAGCCCACTCCCCACTTCACGGCACCTCTTTAGAATGAGTACCTAACAATTGTAACCAAAAGGCGGCTCTACTGAGCAGCTCCAAGCCCCTCCTGCTGCTTATCAGCTAAGGAGAGGCAGAGATATGGTGGCTTTTATTTATACACGCACCAAACACTTCCCATTTGGGATCAAAAACAAAAACATGGAAAGAGGAACAGCTGCAGAACGACGGACTGGTGTTACAAGCATGATATACATACAGAAAAAATGGCGTTGCGCTCATACTCACCGGAGCGGCAGCAACTGCCAGGAGTAACAGCCCAGTAGAGCGGCCTTTTGGTTACAATTGTTAGGTACCCACTCTAAAGAGGTGCCTTGAAGTGGCGAGGGAGCTTACGTTGCAATGGCCATTGAAACAAACAAAACCTCATTTTTGTTGTACATGGAACACATAGAAACGAGCGCAGATGACACTCTTTTTCCTTGTTATGTTTTATACATTAACTGGGCTGTTACTCCTGGCAGTTGCTGCCGCTCCGGTGAGTATGGGCGCAACGCCATTTTTTCTGTATTTACATTACTGAGTTTATTGCTGTGGAGCTCTGTGATACGCTCATACACACTGCATATTTTTTGGGATTTTTTTTGCCAAATAATTTTTGCCGAATGTTTAAAAAAAAAAATTCAATGTGTTTTTCTGTAACAGCCCTTTTTATTATCATTCATTGGATTTTATATGTAAATTTCAGACATTTTCGCTCAGTAGTTTCTTTGCAAACAGCGTTTCACTTTTCAAACATTCAAGCGTACTGTTTTTATTTTTTTTCTCCATTCGTCAATGGTGTCGGGTTTTTTCGGCGTCTGCTCTACGCTGTGATTGGCGGCTGCTTGGGTTTCTCCGGTGTGTTCGACGGGATTAATCCAGATGTTTTTGCGGGTTTCGGTGTGCATTTGCCGGGTTTTGTGGTGAGTGTTCGGCAGGTTTGCGGCAGCTTTTCCCTGCACTTTGACGGCCCTGTGGTGCTTGCTGAATACACCGCAGGGTTGCCGAAATGGGATTGCCAAATCGCACCGAATTGAAGAGAACGAAAAGTCACCGAACGTGCGGTGACTTTTCGATTATCTTTGAATAACCCTGTTTGTTTTCCATTTAATTGGTTATTTCATTTCGTTTTTTGTTTTTATGTGTTATTCCGTATATTGTGTTGATTTGTATTTCGCTTTTAAGAGTTATTTAAGTCTTAATTATTAGTTATTTCAGAATGTGAAATAGATTACTACCAATGAAATGAAAACACCAGCTGTCAACCATTTATTTTTTTAACTACAGCAAAAGGTTTCTTTACTTATTTATTTTTTTGTTTGGCATTTTTCATGATTTTTTGGGTGAAATTTTAGTTTTCATACCTTGTTGTAAAGAAACTACGCTTTTTTCCCCATAGGTTTCAATGTAAAAAAATATTCACATTTTTATTAAATATTTCTTAAACCGTTAATTTTTTTCCACTTGCAGCAAAAAGCCATTTTGTTTATTTTATAGGAATTGTTTGACATTTTTCGGGGTGAAAAGTTATGTCAGTGAAATGCCCTGGCAAAGGGTCGCCTGGAGGATCTATGGCTCCTTCTGGCCCCATTGCATGTGAGGTGGTTCAGTGCAACAGGTTTAAACAGGAGAATCCCATAGGGTTCAATGTAAAAAATATTCCCCTTTTTATTAAATATTTATTCAACCGTTTATTTTTTTCACTTGCAGCCAGAAGTCATTTAGTTTAGTGATTTGTTTTGGGTGAAATTGTATTGTTCCTAATTTATTTTAAACAAGACTGTTCCGTTCTGCAATGACTTAAATATAGAAACAATGTTTCAGTACCATGGTGAGCTCCATAGCTGTCCATAGTGCTGAACTGCTGATCTTGACCTCTTCATGATGCAGGACGTTCTATGCCGTCCTGCAGCAAGTGGGCTTTAAAGCCGCAGGATGGCATAGCATGTCCTGGGTGTTTGATTTCCCCCTCCTGCCAATACTCTCCTCTCTCTCCGGGGTCCCATGCAGATCTGGCATAATGATGATGACGTCAGTTTCAGCCCCCCCCCTGCCAGCAGGGGGAGTGCCTGAAGGGGAGGGTGGTCCTCTTTTGACCCCTCTATCTCCCCATTGCCAGGGACTAGCAAGTCAAGAAAAGAACCGATGGAGATGGTCACAGCCTGACTTTTTTCCAGCAATGCTTTTCTTTAACCCATTATGTGCCAGACCACGATCCGGCACCAGTTGGCGACGGATTGTGGCCTATTTGCAGTGGGGGCTGCCATCTTAGATGTCAGCTACACCTCAGGATGTCCCCATGTTCACTGATGTCATCGGGCATGGTGCGATGATGTCAGTTAGTCGGGTAACCCCTAGCTGCCCAGGGATTTTCTAAGGAAATCCTATGGTGGAGAAAGGGGGATTCTTTGAACCCCCCTATCTCCCAATTGGTGGCAGCTAGAGGGTCATGTTTTGTATCATTGGAAGTGGCAGAGCATGGCCTTTTCAGTGATACCAAATATGAAGAGAAAGACCATGTCTTTTTCAGATATTTCTTGATTAACTACCTTGTCACTGCATACCAAATATGACTAGGTTACATGTAAACAAAAATAAAAAAAGCAATTTAATTAAATAAATAAAAATGTATTTTTTTTTTTTTAATGCAGCAGTATTGCTCACTTTTCAATTATAAGGTGAACAATAGCGGTGCACGAATGAAAAAGTAATTTTTTTTTAGCAAAAATCACCTATTTACTCAGAAATATACAGTAACGAGTTCCCATTTCTATTTTTTTTTAATAGTGTACCTCATAGAATATATAACCATAATGGCTCGGATGATAATATGTGAAAAAATTACTTTATACGCTGTAGAGTGTAGATGATTGAAATTTTAATGGAAATTTGCAAATTTATTTACATATATTTAGTGCAGGAGGGGTGGGGTCGCGCCTATTCCCCCGAAGGGTTGGCTGCAACCACCAAATGTATCCAGCCCAACAACATGTGTAAAACATAACAAAGAAAAAAATGTCATCTGCGCTTACTCCAATTATACCGTGTGAAACTAAACACAATTAGAGGTTTGGTTTCTTATTAATGGCCATTATAAGACTAGCTCGCCCGCCAACGTCACGGCACCTCTATAAGGGCGAGTCCTAACCAAAATGAAACCACAGGCTGCTACATAGCAAACCATACCTGCGCATGCTGCTTGTCAAACATGAGGTAGACTGGTGGGCCTTTATTTATGCTCCCCCAGAAACAAGATCCACTTTGGGATCAAAACAAAGACACGGAGTGGAGTCTTGCTGCAGGGATGACCTGGCTGGAAGTACATTGAAACATACATAGTGCAGGAGGGGTGGGGTCGCGCCTATTCCCCGAAGGGTTGGCTGCAACCACCAAATGCATCCAGCCCAACAACATGTGTAAAACATAACAAAGAAAAAAATGTCATCTGCGCTTACTCCAATTATACCGTGTGAAACTAAACACAATTAGAGGTTGTTATAGCATTCTGGCAGGGCATGACGTATTCATATAATAATGATATATTATGAATCTGCTGAGTCTGCCGAAAAAAGGATATGTAATTTGTATGGGTTGTATAATAAAACGTGACTTCAATTCGTGTTTAAACATGATGAGCATAAAACGGTCAAAATGAGCTCAGCACACTTCTACTTTTAGAAGTGTTCCAAACTTTTAAAATTGCCCCCGTCCTTAAGAGGTTAAACATAGTATACTTTCATTGAAGATGCTTCAGGACCTTGGAGAGAGCTATGGAGCTCACCATGCTGCTAAAACATATTGAAATACCATCAAGGTTATTCAAAGAGAATCGAAAAGTCTCCGTACTTTAAGTGACTTTTCGTCCCCTGCACTTCAGCGATCCTTGTTCGCCAACCCTGCAGTGTATTCAGCAAGCACCGCAGGGCCCCCATAATGCAGAGAGAACCTGCCGCAAACCCGCAGAACACTTGCTCCAAACCCGCCGAACATTCACCGAAACCCATAGGAAACAGCTGGATTAACCACGCCGAATACACCTGAGAATCCTGACTAGCCGCCGATCACAGTGCAGAGCAGCCGCCGGAAAAACCCGACACGCAGACAAACGAGGTGGGAAAAAAAAACAGTTTGCTTGAAAGTTTGAAAATTGAAATGCTGTTTGCAAAAAACTACTAAATGAAAATGCCTGGAATTTACATATAAAATCTTATGACTGATAATAAAAAGGGCTGTAACAGAAAAAAGAAAGGAAACATTTAAAAAAAACAACAGAATAAAAATGCTGACACAAAAATCCCCAAAAATGCCTAAAAGGTCCTAAAAAAAAATCAAAAAATAAAGAGACTTTTTACTGCAGAATAAAATAATAAATGGTTTATCAGATATTGGATTAAAACGGGAATATTTTTAACATTGAAGCCTATGGCAATCGCCTGAATAAAACTGTTGAATGAAACCACTGAACAGGAGGGCAATTCGGCAACCTTTCTCAGCTGTTTTGTGTTCTCTGAATAGACGAAGCATTGCTTCTCTATGGGGATTCACTACCCTCGAACAGGCACCGAACAGGCACCGTATGTCCAGGCAATTGGCGAACATTTGGCGAACTGCCTGCTCTCTGAATAGCCGAACGGCCAGGAAATGTAGCCGTACGTGGAATTTCACTGTTCGATTACATTTTGGGGCCAGATCGGCTCTCTCTAAATAACCCTGTATGTTTCAGATCAGCAGTTCAGCACTATGGACAACTATGGAGCTAACCAAGGTACTGAAACATCATATCTCTATTCATTTCATTGCAGAACGGAAAAAAAGCCATGTTTTAAAATAAATTAGGAACAGTAAAATTTCACCCATAAAATCCCAAAAAACCCTAAAAAATAAATAAGTAAAGAAACCTTTTGTGGCATGTGAAAAATAATTAACGGTTTAAGAAATATTTTATAAAAACGGGGATTTTTTAACATTGCAATCTATAGACCAGTGTTTCCCAAACCTGTCCTCGGGACCCTCAACCATGCCAGATTTTGCAGATCACCTTGGGGAAATGCAGACTGAAAGAAAGATGTGCTGGAGTTCTTGTCCTGTTAGTGGTTCCTTCTGCTTCACACCGTGACTCAGAAGTGTGAGCACATCTCTAATAGGACTAGCAGCAGAAGGGACCACTAACAGGACAAGAAGCGCCAACTCCAGCACATCTTTCTTAGATACTGACTTACAAGGTGGAAAAGGGATATACCACCAAGCAGCCAGGAGAGGCAGCTGATTCCACAAATACCAGATACTGTATGACTTTTATTTTTATTCTTCCCTGCACTGATTATTAAGACTTTCCCAATCATTAAGACTTTTACAACCTGGAGTATACAGGATAAGACTGTAAATGTCACATTACTTTGTTTTATGCTATTTGCACTATTTTAATTGCATTTTATTTTATTTGATTGTATTGAGGTTGTTAATTTGCCAGTGGCACAGATTATCACCGAATGCAGACTGAATCCTGCAATCACTGAGCAGCAAATCATATCACAACAAGTGCTGTGCTGCACAATACATATCCTGCAAACCTGGCGAGGCAGAGGGTTCTGAGGGCAGGTTTGGGAAACACTGCTTTAGACGAATCCTATAGTTTTCAATGTTAAAGAAATCCCTGTTTTTATTACTTTGAAATAATTTTGTTCCATTTCTTTGTTTGGGTCATTTTCGTTTTTTGTTTTTTTCTTCAGTTTTGGAACAATTTGTTAAGTTTTGGGTAGCTTTTACCCACATATTAAATATTATAACCCTTAATATTCTGTGTCTGCAGGAAGTCATCAAGTCGTTTTTTAAAAGTCTGTACAGACTCTGACCCAACCACCTCAACAGGCAGAGAATTCCACAGCTTTATTGTTCTCACCGTAAAATAACCCTTCCTATGCTTTAAGCTAAATTTTCTTTCTTCCAGTCTAAATGGATGACCCCTTGTCCTATGTATAGACCTGTTAATGAATAGGTTATCAGACAATGGTTGATAATGACCCCGTATATATTTATATAAGGTTATCAGATCCCCTCTAAGGCGCCGTTTCTCTAAACTAAACAGGTTTAAGCTTGTTAGTCTTCCTCATAACTTAACCCTTCCATTCCCCTTATTAATTTAGGTGCCGTCTCTGCACTTTTTCTAGCGATATAATATCTTTTTTTAAGACAGGTGCCCAAAATCACACGGCATATTCAAGGTGCGGCCTGACCATTGATTTATACAGAGGCAAAATTATGTTTTCATCCCGTGAGGAACTCCCCTTTTATGCATGCCAATACTTTGCTGGCCTTGGCGGCTGCTGTTTGACATTGCACATTGTTACTTAGTTTGAAGTCTATGATAATTCCCAAATCCTTCTCCTGCTTGGATTTCCCTAACTCCGTACCATTTAGGGTAATAATTACTTGTGTGTTCTTCACTCCAAAGTGCAATACTTTGCATTATCTAGATTAAATTTCATCTGCCATTTAAATGCCCAGTCCCCAATCTATCTAAATCCCTCTGCAGCGAAGTAACATCCTGCTCACATTGTATCACCTGCACATACTGTAACATCCTGCTCACATTGTATCACCTGCACATACTGTAACATCCTGCTCACATTGTATCACCTCGTGCATACTGTAACATCCTGCTCACATTGTATCGCCCTGCACATACTGTAACATCCTGCTCACATTGTATCGCCCTGCACATACTGTAACATCCTGCTCACATTGTATCACCACATACTGTAACATCCTGCTCACATTGTATCACCTGCACATACTGTAACACCTGCTTCTGTATCACCTGCACATTTTTAACATCCTGCTC
This sequence comes from Leptobrachium leishanense, assembly GCA_009667805.1. NCBI lineage: Eukaryota > Metazoa > Chordata > Amphibia > Anura > Megophryidae > Leptobrachium > Leptobrachium leishanense. The sequence continues at coordinate 122,919,183 of CM019072.1, read as the reverse complement.
ACATTGTATCACCTGCACATACTGTAACATCCTGCTCACATTGTATCACCTGCACATACTGTAACACCCTGCTCACATTGTATCACCTGCACATACTGTAACATCCTGCTCACATGTATCACCTGCACATACTGCTAACATCCTGCTCACATTGTATCACCTGCACATACTGTAACAATCCTGCTCACATTGTATCACCTGCACATACTGTAACATTCCTGCTCAATGTATCACCTGCACATACTGTAACATCCTGCTCACATTGTATCACCCTGTACATACTGTAACATCCTGCTCACATGTATCACCTGCACATACTGTAACACCCTGCTCACATTGTATCACTGCACATACTGTAACATCCTGCCTCACATTGTATCACCTGCACATACTGTAACATCCTGCTCACATTGGTATCACCTGCACATACTGTAACATCCTGCTCACATTGTATCACCTGCACATACTGTAACATCCTGCTCAAATTGTATCACCTGCACATACTGTAACATCCTGCTCACATTGTATTCACCTGCAATACTGTAACACCCCTGCTCGCATTGTATCACCTGCACATACTGTAACATCCTGCTCACATTGTATCACCTGCACATACTGTAACATCCTGCTCACATTGTATCACCTGCACATACTGTAACATCCTGCTCACATTGTATCACCTGC